>JAULBS010131637.1:0-13362 GCA_032355785.1 Symmetromphalus regularis
TACACACACCAGCCAGCCAGCCAGTCAGTCAGTCAGTCAGTCAGTCAGCCAGCCCAACCAACCAGCCAGCCAGCCAGCCAGCCAGCCAGCCAACCTACCTACCTACCTACCTACCTACCTACCTACCTACCTACCTACCTACCTACCTACCTACCCAATTCCAAACCCACCTACCTACCTACCTACCCACCTACCCACCCACCAACCTAATTTATATATAATAAAATCATGATAAAAACTAAGAATATTTTTCTTTCTTGATGCGAAATCAGTTTTCTACGACTCTAGTAAATTTGGGACCTTTAGATTTTAGGATGGGACTGTTAGGTTTTAAGGAAGGGACTTTAGTCTCAGAAAAGAAACGAGGTGATGCCCAGAAACACTATTTTATAAAAGCCAAGTTACATGTAAGCCATGGTTTTGTGCAGTATACACATGCTGGTATGTATGACTAAGAAGAATGTGAACTACTGCACATGTACATGTAAACAGACAAAAGGATGTTCAAAGGATAGTAGACAGAGTGTGACAAGGTAAATAACCTGAAAAAAAGATCACAGTCTAACGTGTATTTATGTATGTATGTATGTATGTAACACACTTGTAATGATATATCAGGGATGAAGGGATGAGAACTGAACAGGTCAGAGAAGGGTCATTGCGAGGGAGCATGTAATGACTGAGCTGGGGGAGGGTGTGACAAGTTTCAAAATCAATCTTCAAAAGTTGGGGACTGCCGATCGGAAGGTAATTCTCATTCCTGTGGAACAGAACATAACCCAATGAGTCTACCAAGAAGGAACAGGGATGAGAACAGTTCAAACCTAAAAAGGAGGGTCATTGCGAGGGTCTATAGTGAATGAGTAGGGGGAGGGTGTGACAAGTGTCAAAATCAATCCCAAAAGATAGAAAACCACAGATCGGCAGGAAATTCTCATCTCTGATACATGGTTGACCAATGTGCATGCATATAAACTTCACATGGGTGGAGATGCTGTTGGATGAACAAGAGAAGAAATTAAGATATATTTCCACTTGGACTCGATGAAAAATTTAATGGAAACATGTAACTGACATTTTCACATACTCGTATACAAATTACAATATTTGTGGTCCATCCAGAGATAAATCACAATACTTTGCTAGAAAGTTGTTCAAGGAACAAAGCAAAAGAAAGGATTGTCTGTTTCGCAACACCCAAACACAGTAAAGTTTGTTTTATTTAACGATGTCGCTAAAGCACATTGATTTTTATCTTATCATTGGCTATTGGACGTCAATCATATGGTCATTCTGACCTACATGTATGTATGTAGAGGAAACCCGCTGCCGCCTCATAGGCTACTCTTTTCCAACAAGCAGAATGGGTCTTTTATATGCACTGTCCCACAAACAGGACAGCACATACCATGGCCTTTGATGAACCAGTTGTAGATCACTGGTTGGCATGAAAAATAACCCGAACTGCAACTGGGTACACTGAGAAGGATCGATTCGACGACCGGCCCGGTTCTCAGACAGACACACTACCATTGGAGCTACATCCCACTCCTCTTCTAAAATCAGACATATGGTGTTTAGCAACTCATGGTCGTTAGATGCTGTCCTGTCTGTGGGACCGTGCATATAAAAGACTCCCTGCTGCTTGTTGGAAAGAGTAGCCTATGTGGTGGCAGCGGGTTTCCGCTAAAGATATACGTTGGAATGACCATATGATTGATGTCCAATAGCCAATGATAAAATTAAAATCAATGTGCTCTAAAAGCGTCATTAAATAAAACAAACTTTACTTTGGACACTGCAAGCGACTTTTCTCGATAATGTCATGCTATCCATTGAATACTGAAGGCGACATTTCTTGACAATTGAACCCTTTAAAATTAGTATTTCCTGTTGCTTAAATACAGTACAAGAATCAACCATTTTTTCGTCTAACCATCGATCGAAAGTTTTTTCGTAGACGGTAAAACCGTCGATCTTTACGTCTACCGAACGATCGACGGTCGTTTTAAAAATATTTATTAATCTCTATCAAGCTGTATTGCTGTTGCTGTCAAGCTGTTCTTGACTCACATTCATTAAAAATAATCGTATTTAACCATTTTGTTTAATATCTTTAAAAAAAAATACTAATAAAATAAAACTGCCGATCTTTCAGTCTACCGAATTGAAAGGTTACAACACGTTCTTTTTTCCTTCTTTAACAAAACCTATCGATCGTTCGGTAGACTGAAAGATCGGTAGTTTTATCATACCGTCAAAAACGTCTGAATTTTTTTTTTTTTCTCAGATATACCAAATTGTTAAATAATTTTTTTGTTTAATGAATATATGATTCAAGAACAGCTTGACAAGTAAAGAGGTCACAACACGTGCTTTGCGTTCCTTCTAAAAAAAAACCTCTATCTTACCAACTATCTAGTTGGGAACTAGTTGGCAACTAGTTGCCATCTAGGTAGACGGTAAAACCGTCTAAAACCGTCTAGCCGAAAAAATGGTTGGTTCTTGTACTGTAACTATCAATTTTATACTATGATTAATATTAAAAAATCATAAAAATGAATAACTCAATTATATAATTGTCATGTGTTTCATAAGATATACTATATCAAATACCAAATGACAATTTTATTCATTCTACTCTTTATACTTTCTATTTACGTGACAGTTTAGAGAAATGCTATCCTAGAGCATTATGGATGTACCTAATTTTAGGGACGTCATTTTCACTTTTACAAAATTATAATGACATAATATTTAGTACAAGCAGGCTTATTGGTCATAACAAACAGAACAATCCAATGAAATGCCCTGTTAACAAGGCACAAAATAACCAGTGTCGCATCGCAATTTGCTATGGAAAACAAAAAAAAACTGTGGGTCAAAATTATCTGTTCAAAGCAAAATGCGATTGGTCTGTAATTTAAGTACTTTATTTGTTATTTCAGAATACTTGACAACGAGACTCGACTGGAGTTTGTTATTAACGATGAAATTGCATCAAGCAAGGATAAGGATGGGAATGTGAAGAAATACCAGTATATTATTTACTTATATAATATTTTTTTTTTTTTGACCAGTATTTTATCTAAATGTACGAGGTTTTTAGGCACTGCCAGGCATTGATATAGTCAATTCCAATGGTTTATACATCTCTAAAGCAAACATATACATGGTTGCCAGAACTGAGGTGGCAGGTGTGGCGGTAGCCACCCCAATAATTTTTCCAGAAACCATTAAAATTATTTTTACAGTATCTGCATTTAAAATGTTTACCATGAGAGCATGTCCCAGACCCCATACCTCTCAACATTGCTAGTGTCACAATCATTCTGGTGGCCAATATATACCATTGGAAGTCACTACCAGTGCGAGGCAGTCCATAAAAACTTTGTACATTTAGTTTTATATTACTTCCCTTAGGAGCAAAGACTGCATTATTTTATGATTAACAGACACAACAGCACATTGTCTCAGATGGGATTTTAATGCTTACTAATTGTGTTTTATTCCCCTGAGTAAGGTTAAAGTTTTTAAATGAAATGTTGGTATTTTAAGATAGTTTTTAAGACAATTTTAAAATGTATTTTAATAATTGTGATTATATAATATGAAAGCAAAAATATTAACATAAAGCCTACCTGTTTTGTGTGTAGTTCTCATATAAATATACAATAAGAAAATAATTTGGAAAAACACGGAATTCCATTATTCTGTGTGTGAATCACAGCAGGTCAGACTATGTGAGACAAAGATTATGTGTGACAAGAATGTTTTTTATATTGTAGATCAAATTTATTTGTGCATGCTGTTGATCCAAAAACCGAACATATATTTCATGCATCTAATCTGCGAGAGTAAGTATTGTCACCAGCTACCATAGAATTTTTTTTAAATATAATTATTATAATAATTATAACAATAATAATAACAACAATAAGAATAATAAATAAATAAATGAAATAAAATATAATTTTGATGGTAATTTATAAAAAATCAAGTCAACCAGTAAAAATCATGATTGTGTGATTATTTAATGACATCTCACCCCCCCCCCCCCATCCCAGCTATTGGGGATATCAGTAACAACCATTAAATGTTTTGTCATTTAGTACCAATCTGAAGTTGTGAGTGTTGTACAAAAATATGTTTTGCCAGACAAATTGCATACAGAATAATGACATCATGTATTACCTCCATCTGTTATTGAAAAATTGAATTTATCGATGTTTTTACAAAAATACTTCTTGGGGGTTATAAATAGAATATTATAATCATTCTCATAGGAAATTGTTTATATTAGAATTTGTATGTTTTTGATTGTTTATAAATCATTTTTGTTCATATTACATGCTATTGAAAAACGTTCATGTATAAATGGTATCACACAGTAATTTGTTTAGTATATTTTATTAACATAATGAGCATTTTCAAAATCATTATTGTTTTTATCCTAAACTGACTAAACATAAAGTTATTTATAGAAAATGCTGTTGAAAGAATATTTTTCTGACAAAATATACACTATACTCAACCAAAAAAGAAAGTATGCATGTCATCAATAGTAATTTATTTCATAAACCAGACGACATTCATGGCAGAAATTCTGGAATTAGATAACCACAGCATTTAGAACGTGTGTATGTGCTGTAATATCACAAGTTGCGTACATGTTTGCTGCCAATGGTCTATTACTGTGACAACCCCATGAAACAAAAATATTTCAACATGCATACTTTCTTTTTTGGTTGAGTGTATATTGTTAATGTTGTCATTTCAGACGAATAGACTTCCACCCAACACTGACTCGCGATCTCATTCGCATGTTCAATCTCTACCAGGTGCAGGTGTGTACAATAATTATTGCAATTGATATAACCGGTTGGCACACATATAATCACTGTTCTTGTAAAACCATGTTTGTGACAATAATAAAATTGTTCAGGAGAATGAAAAAACTTCCTTTCTTCATTATCGCACCTTGAAATTGTAGCATTCTTACACCATGAGTTACTGATGACATATGCAGTTTTGAAAGATAAAACATGTGGTTTTGAAATTTTGTGAATTTACTGCATCTGATTAGCTGATCAAAATAAATAGCTAGTCATATGAATGCATGCTACTCCAAGTCACCTGATGACCACAAAAACACTATTATAGAAATTGGTCATATATGTGGTCTTGCAGGAATAGTGATATTATGAATATGTATGATAAAATTTGATAACATGTGTTAAATATGTAAGGTGTAATATTGTGATCTTGACATTTTTCAGTATTATTTTATTTTTGAGTGACAATAAATGTTATTTAGAATTATTAAGAATTTAAAATCTAGTTTTTACAATTTAACAACATGGGTTAAAATATGTCATTTATTACGGTGTCCATCAAAAATGAGAAATATTATTAAAAAAGATTTTAAGTAAATTTCAATACCTTGAAGTACTATTAACATGCCCACATCCATATGGTTCGGGCATGTCCCCCCCCAGATTCCGCGCCTTAAGAGGAAGGCACCTAATCTGGGGCAGAAAAGTGACAAAAAAATAGAGAGAAAACTTTCAATCCCCTTGGAATAATGTAGTCATAGAACCAAAGACAGATCTAGTGAAGGTTCAGACACCCTACATTTTACTAACAACTTTTTTCCATTATAATTTGGTTCTAACTAACTTTGGACCTCCACTTCCCATAATTATTAAAACACTTAAAATATAATTGGACCCCATTTCCAAGATTTGTTGCATTTGTATACCTGTGAACATACCATTATTACAAAAAATATTCACATTTCAGGAAGATGTTCCAGAAGTTTCGACTATCAGCAACAGTGAGCGACTGCAGTACATCATGGGTGGAATTATAGGTTTCCTTGCATTTGTTGTTTGCATAGGAGCATTCTTCTTCTTCAACAGTGTCAGCAGGTAGAATCATCCATAAGATTAACACTAAGAGGTCATTGACTGCGAGGGTAGAAATTAAGAAATTATTATCACTTGCCTGGGGAACTAGTAGCCTTAAAAAGTTAATTGTTCCCACGAAAAATTACTAGTCCCCCCATTTTAATTTTAAAATTGGGTTGAGCCATAACACGAATTACAGATGTAATGTGTAGTTCATGTTTTAGAAGACAAATTGTATTGGTGCTACAATGTTTTTATTTAATTTTTTTATTTAAAGGATTAAGACATGCAATCAAATTTAAATTAACCATTAAAATGTTGATATTAGATGTACTTGTTTGTATTTAGTTCGAATACCAAACAAATGTTGATAATTGTGAACAACCCCTAACTGTCAACTATATCTAGACTATAAAGAACCAGTCGAAAGTGACAAAGACAGGATAAACGTCTGCTAGCACATAGGCTACAGGAGTGTGTTTTGGTCAAATATATGTGTTTAGCGGGTGTTACCATCAAATTATCAGTCTGACCGCTACTATCTCAAAATAATACAAATTCTTAACACAAGATTTGAAAAAAATATCTACTGGCCTCGGGCAAGAGAGCGAGCATTAATTTCTACCCCTGGACTGTCAGCAGGACAAATTATGCTTTCTTCACTTTATTTTAAATTTAATAACCAACTTTAATGCTTTATAAATTTTGTTTTGTTTTTTGTTTTAACGACACCACTAGAGTACATTGATTTATTAACCATCAGCTGTTGATAATGTAACATTGACTACAACATAAAGAAATGATTTTTTGTTTTAACGACACCACTAGAGCACATTGATTTATTAACCATCATTTGTTGATGACATCACAGTGATTACGACATAAAGAAATGATTTTTTGTTTTAACGACACCTCTAGAGTACATTGATTTATTATTCATCGGCTATTGGATGTCAGTTATTTGGTAATTTTGAAATGTTGTCAAGTGTGAGCCAGCCTCTGATGGGTTTTGAACTATTGTCTTCAACTTGAGAGTCTGATGTACTACTACTGGACTCTTATAGCAGTATGTATTATAGCTGGAAGTCCAACTGGGGGGGGCTCCAGCCCCCCCTATAATTTAAAATTTTAATGTTATTTTTGTGTTTTTTGGTAAAGTCAGTTGCTTCTTAGTATTAGAAGCCCCCCCAATATGAATTTCATTCCAACGCCACTGTATATGCTTTGGTTAAACTGACAGTTAATTTAAATGACAAATGATTCATATTTGCAGATTCAAAAGAAAACTGAAAGCAGCAACAACAGAGGTTTATGGTATGTGTTTTCTTACATTAGTGTGTACTTTAAAGTAATATATATATATAAAATATTATATATTATATTATAGTGTGTGTGTGTGTATAATATATATATATTATCTAATATATAACTTAAAAATAAGTTAATTATTAGCACTTGAAACTGATAAGTACAGTCATAGCCATTTTAATAACACCCTGCTTTAATAGTTTTCCATAATTTTGTTGTTTATTTTTAATAGTTATTGTAAATCACACAACCTTTTTTGTATTTACGAAATGTAAATTTATGTTTGTTGAGCTTTTCGGTGAATATGTTTCACATATTTGTTAATATGGCAACCTTATAATATAATAAAAAGAATGTTACGAAATAAAATTGTTATATTTCTGGTTAATATCATAATTATATATAATATTTAAAAGATGTTTTTGTTTTTTTTTACTTTTTCACCAACTGATATTAAAAAAAAATTGGTGGTGTGTGTATGGAGCATTCAGAGTGTAAAAATAAAACTTTCTGATGAATGATTACAGATATGAACTTCATTTGTTTTGGGATAAATCTTTTGTAATTAATATTTTCTTATTTTATCTTGTACCAGGGCACTATTAATCACAATATCCATCTTATTATAGCAATGGGTTCTGCAAAAGCATATGTGAATGGATCTTGCAAAGAAAGTATCTTTAAGTAAGTATTCATTTCAAACTGTTTATATACACTGATGTGTCAGTTCACAAATAAAGGAAAGGGTTTTTAACTCCGATAATTTAACACTCCTGGAAATAGATGAGGCTTTCTAATTGAAAGATTTCTTCATTGTCAGTTAATTATGGAAAATATGCAAAGGGATGCAACTCTTTTTTAAAAAGGTAGAACCTTAAAAAAACCAGCTGTTTTCTGAGATATGGTGATGATATGGTTTCCACAATACATTTAAGTACAGAATCAGAAACAATTTAATGGGGTTAATATATATATATATTTAATAAATTTAATCATGCAATAAAATATTTTATACAATAATTGATTCATTGGTAAGCATTATTCAGATTGGAAGGTGATCTCTGTTATTTTTATCAGTGATCAACTTTTAGTATTTGTGTCATAGTTGCATCTCAGAACATGATATTTTTTAATTCAGTTTTTAATTGATTAAAATGCAATCACCAAAGCTGATAGCATTAGATGTTCTTCTGAAATTATTGGAGAGGGCTTTAGAATTCATTAGTTACTGTGTTTATATATTTCATATAATTTTTTATATTATAGATATTAATTGTATTAAACTGTTCGTATTTCAGTGAAAACCCAATATTCAATAAAGAAATTGGTGGACCAGACTTTGAAGACAATGTGAGGTATGTTTTTAAATGTATTCTTTCAGGAAGAAAATAAATACTTTTGTCTTTTTTGACATCATTCAGTTTTGATATCATTCCTTAGAGCTTTCAGATCAATCCTGAATGTTTTCTATAATTATGTACACATTTTTCAAACCTGCTTTCCATCTTAAATTAGATTTTTTCAAGATTTCAGTCAATGTTTTTAATAATTTACGTTTATATGCTAGCCTTGGCTACCCACCCATACTCCTAAAACACTTCAATTTAGTAGGCTTTTGGGTACATAGTATTTGATAAAATATTTATATTTCCAAGTCTTACCTTTTTAATTTTTTTATTCTTTTCTACAAATAGCGTTGGTTCTAAATAAACAGATTCATGGACACATTTGTAAGTGAAAAACAAACCAAAATGGAATTATATTTTTATTTAATTTTTGCCTGTGGCTTCAAAAAAAATAAAAAAAATACTATAAAATCTTAAAAAATAATTAACTAAAATAAATAAATAAAAAATAGTTTGGCCAAACTGTCAAGATTTTATTAAACTGAATACATTCATGATAAAACCTTTGTTATTTTACACAATTATAATACAATTATCAGTGAATTCTTTAGAAGATATAGTTTTGCTAAAACTAAAGCATTTTGTATCTTTCCGCATTATCTGTTTAGAAGTGTTTTGTTAAAAATGAAATACATGACAAATCTTACATATTATTTTGCAGCATTACATCTGTAAATTCCCTGGATAAGAATAAGGTGGATTGTGATGGTCCAGAAAAAGCTATTGATGAACAAGAGGTAACGATGGACATGTATGATGACAAGACCTATGAAAGAGGATACCCACCTGAAGATTTTCTAGACCAAGCACTCCAGCATCATGACCTGATGGCCACAGAGACTAGAGGGTCTGGTGCTGCAGAAACAGCTTCACAAGCAAGTGATTCCGACCGTCCGGACAAACCTTCACCAACCATTAAACGATTCAGTGATGTTGATTTTAATAATCTGGAGTTTTCAGAAATATAATTATATGATTCTGGACAATCATGACAAACCTTCACAACCATTGATCCTAAACGATTCATTAAAGTTGATTATAATAATCTGGGGGTTTCAGAAATATAATTATATGATTCGGACAATCATGACAAACCTTTACCAACCATTGATCTTAAATGATTCAGTGATACCAATTATAATAATCTGGTGTTTTCAGAAATATAATTAAGGTGATTCAGACAATCAGGATAAACCTTCACAACCATTGATCCTAAACGATTCATTAAAGTTAATCAGGGGGTTTCAGAAATATAATTAAGTTCAGCAGACAACCAGGGCAAACCTTCCAACAACCATTGATCTTAAATGATTCAGTATTACTGATTATGATAATCTGGAGTTTTCAGAAATATAATTAAGGTGATTCAGACAATCAGGACAAATTTTCACCAACCATTGATCCTAAACAATGAAGTATGGTAGATTATAGTAATCTGGAGACTCCAGAAATATGAATTAAGTGAATCAAACAATCAGGATAAAGCTTTACCAATCATTGATCTTAAACAGTTCAGAGATGTTGATTTTAATAATCTGGAGTTTTCAGAAATATAATTAAGTTCAGCAGCCAATCAGGACAAATTTTCACCAACTTCAGAACTTAAATGCTTCAGTATTGCAGATTATAATAATCTGGAGTTTTCAGAAATATAATTGAGTCTGATTGTCAGGACAAACCTTCACAACCATTGATCTTAAACAATTCAGTATTGCAAATTATAGTAATCTGGTCTCTTCAGAAATATAATTAAGTCAGTTGGACAATAGAACAAAGTTTTACCAACCACTGTCTTAAAAGTTTATTGATACAATGAATACAGAACTGGACTTTCCAGAATCATGTTTAGTCAATTTTTACCTTTGATATAGCATTTTCATTTTTCTAAATTTGTCCATGGTGTAAATTTGTTTGTGTTGCAATTTTTATTTTTTTTAATTTCTTATGTTTGACAATTTTCAGGTTTGATTTAACATTTTGGTAAATCAGTCTGGTTTGTCAATTTGCACCACTGAGTTTGTTTTATGGTTTGACAATTTGCTTGTTTTAAACTAGTTATATGATGCAGTAGCAAAATATAAATGTTGATTATATGGTGATTTTATTTTGTCATCATGTTTACCATTTTATTGAGCTAATTAAACAAAAATAAATCTCTTATGCAATTTATTATAAATGTGTCACAGACAGCAGTGCTGTTCTTATAATCGAGTTGATTTTTAAAACAAGCTGGTCTTGAGAAATGTGACATCTAGGTATATCAGTGGATCATTTGACATGTCACACTATTATCTAGCCATATTCTAGAGCGAGACTTCCGACAAGTCCACCATCAAATAATTATAAGGTTAGGGTCAATTTAGAGTTATATTTAGAAATACCAACAAAATTTATAAAATGGTTCTGCATGTATATAAGCCTTAATAAAAAATCCATCTTTAGTTGGATAGATATAGTTTTAGGGTTAGTCAGTTTTAGAGATACTTTTAGGGTTATTTTTAGAAATACATACAAAATTTATAGGACAGTCCTATATAAGCCCTTTCAAAATATCCCTCTTTAGGTGGATAGATGTGCTGGAATGTTTGGAAGTCTTTCCCATCATAGCACCATTAAAAAAAAGAGAGTAGATATACATGTATTTGATAATTGAAGGATGTTTTAACAAAACTTGCTATGTCCATAACATGTCCATTTGAGACAATGTTAAGACTAGGTGACAAAAGCATGAACACTATTTTTATAACAATGGTGTACAGCAACTGTTATAAAGAGTAGCAGTGAGTAACAGTATATTAAACATATAAATTATGTAGTTTTGTCTATCCAAATTATGGACTTAGCGAGTTTTGAAATGGTGTATACTTTGGCTTCTGTAAATATATATCTCTTTAATTACTTAAATAAAAATAATAATTACCAGTTTTTATGTGACAATTTATAGACTGAAAATAAAATGTAAAATTATATACATGTATATATATTAAAATCAAACATATTTTTGTAAGTAATGCATGTGTATTTATGTGAAATATTACAAAAATAATAACTTTTTTGCATATTATATGCTTTGAAGGAGTTGGTGCAGTAGGTTGAAATTACACTTTTACATTAAGATTTTATATACATATTTGTGTATATATATGTGTACAAGCCTTTATTTTGTATATGTTGAATTGCATGTTATGTTTTTACCCATAAATTGAGTGATTGTTGAATGTACGAGCAGGTGTATCAGTTGTGGATTGGTATTTGTGATTGTTATATACTGTTCAAAATAGTTTAAATTCAAATATTAATAAGTATTGAATGGAACAAGATACAAATCTTAAAATAACTGTACACCTTTATGGTCGGCACTTGGATCGGAGCTTTCTATCATCAAACATTTCTTTGACATCATTATGGCAGCATTAAACATTATTGTTAGTGGTTATTCAATATTTATTTAACACCCCCTTCCACAGAGCAAAAAAAAACTAAAATTGGTTATTGGGGATTGCACAGTGGTCACTTATTAAAAAAACAAAAAAAATATACATATATTTATGTAAAAAATCTATTGTAAGGTATATATAATATAATGATATTTAAAAAATAATTAATAACAATTACTATTATTCAGTTAATTGATGAAAAATAAATTTATAAAAAAAATTAGTTTCTTTTAAAAACTTAATGAGTTGCAGGTGGAATAGAAATGATTCCATCACACCCTCATTAACAAATACACTATCTTTAACAGGCTGAAGCTGAGGACAATCCACCATAATATGATGCACTGTTAATACACACTGTGATGGATGGTCCTTTTTCAGAGGGAAAACATGAGTTAAATATGTATGAACAATACGGGAATGACACAGAATAATGTCATCCTTCCTTGACCATCTGTAGGAGGACTATTATTTTTGATGACGTCCAAGACTGCGGCAGGGCTAGTTGCTGTACAGTAATAAGGAATGGACAGGATAGCCAATTTGCTACCGAGTATTAAGAGATTACCATGGTAGATTCCTGTATGTTAGGGAACTGTGAGGCATGCTGATTTGTTTCTTTATTAAGACATTAATCATAAACTTGAATTACACAAATTCAACCCTTGCTTCCCATTAACCCATACTTCTATATCCTGGCCTAAACATTTCGTGACAATCTGGTGTCACATCATTGCTTCTGCTTTGCCATTTACAACTTTTACTATGAGCATTACGTTTTTGTTATTATCTTACATAATGTTTGAACAGTATAGTTATAACTTCCCTTTGGCAACAAATGGTGTACACATTCAATGACATACATTCATGATTAAACTAAACACCCCGAGGCCAAAATGCACTTAGGTATATTTTTATATTTTTTATTATATATTTTCCAAATAGCATAGTTTTATTACTGGGTTTATAAATAACGGTTTGTTTTTTGTCACTACTCTTGTGTGTATTTTATAGATTGACATAAAAATAAATATATTTAAATGAACTATTTCTTAAGGGGATAAAACTCTTCCATTGCTATGTACACAACTTGTCTGTTTCCATTACAGTATTGTTTTGTTAATACAAAGCACAGATATATCTTTATAAGAAAAACAATGAAATGACAGGGTAATAAGTAGAATATCAAACTCACCATTATCAGATTTATGTCCTCCATTAAATAATTTTGTTTGTCACTCGTTATAGCTCATAACAGAAATTATTTCACTTGGGACATAAATTATATATACATTGTATATA
>JAULBS010131648.1:0-28226 GCA_032355785.1 Symmetromphalus regularis
GAGATTGTTTTACTTCCGGTCAAAATAATTAAAACTTTTCTGTTCGTTTATCGTTAAAAATACAATTATTATAAGTAGTTACTTTATCCATTGTTATCTATTATATTCAAGGTACTGATTATTTTACTTTAGATTGTTAGATTTTAGTTTTACTCCGACAGAGGTAGTCATCCGCGAAGTCCGAGTCTCAGATTGAGACAATCGGCGGTGGATCGCACGTTGCGAATTTGTAAATAAACTTGTAGGTCGCCACATTATAGATCTGTTGTGTTCTTTTGTTTTTGAAAACGGTGACTCTAATCTTACAGTGAATCAGGGTGCAGACAAGCACGTTTAGTGCAATCGATTTTTTGAAAATCGTGCTAAATTAGTGAGTCGATCCGATTGTCAAGTTTGAGTTTTATTTTTACTTTATATAATTCTAGAAGCCCTGATATGGTAATTATGAAAAAGATGACATTTTTATGGTATGTGTGTGTTTAGTGGTGGAATTTTTACAGGTGCTGCTTTACATTTATTTTAATTAAAATTAATTTTTAAGATAGTGGGTTCTACAAAAGTAATTGAATCTCACCTCAAAAGGCATTGCAACTAATTCAGACTAAAATCATGAGTTAGCGACATTAGGCTCCCTGTGATTGTTCCGGAAATCCATCATACAAATGATCCTTCTGGAGAAAGTCTGGAAAACTTGATCAATTTTATTGAATTGTAAAAATTATTTTAAAAATTAATCTTAAGAGAAGAAACTCAAAAAAGAATTATTAAAAATTAGTCTGTGTTGATATAAAACCAAATATCACATTATATTTATATGTATATTTTTTATTTTAGCAAAACCAGTTGTGAACAAGATCAAAGAATATCGTCTTCACAGAGATGATTTTGAAACGCTTAAGATCATTGGGCGTGGGGCCTTTGGAGAAGTGAGTCTTTGTAATTCATTTGATATGTTGTGTTAAAACTCAATGGGTTGAAATGGAAAAAGGATGTGGTTTTTTAATTTAACAATTACACTGTTTATTTGTAAAGAGAGAAGAAAGTATTTAAAAATACATAGTTTATCAAACAATTGTAAGATGACTTGCAGGATGAATATGGTACATGCTTATATTATAATGATACAACCTGAAAAAAGTGATAGTTATGGAACGTGTTACAAATAATATTGCAGTTCAAGAAAAAAAATGAAGACCTCGTATAAAAGTAAAAATCCTATTAAGAAATGTTAATGAATTTTTTTTTGTGCACTGTCGTTATATCTGTAGATATTTTTATTAATCGTCACTAATGAATTTTTTGTGCACTCTGGTTATGTCTGTAGATATTTTTATTAATAGTCATTAATGAATTTTTTGTGCACTGTCGTTATGTCTGTAGATATTTTTATTAATTGTCATTAATGAATTTTTTGTGCACTTTGTCATTATATCTGTAGATATTTTTATTAATCGTCATTAATGAATTTTTTGTGCACTGGTTATGTCTGTAGATATTTTTATTAATCTTCATTAATGAATTTTTTGTGCACTTTGTTGTTATGTCTGTAGATATATTTATTAATCGTCATTAATGAATTTAAAAAAAAAAAATTACAATACTTTTAAATTACTTTTTATTTAAAATACAGGTGGCTGTGGTTAAAGAAAAAGCGACGGAAAATGTCTTTGCCATGAAAATTTTAAACAAATGGGAAATGCTAAAGAGAGCTGAAGTGAGTATTTATATTGTATTTTTTAGAATTAATGACTTCACTTAACATTAAATGTGTTATATACTATAGATCTTGAAATTAATACAATCGTGATATTAAATGCAAAAAATGCTACTCCATATTATTTTCTTTAATAATGACACAATTTAAATTTTTTATAAATAATGTGTGATGGATCCTTCAAACAAAACAGAACAAAATTAAAATACTAGTACATAATAATCGCTATAATATTTGATTAAAAATATATTAAAAACAACACAAGATGATGGTCTTGGATGTTATGTGTTTACTTTTGTCATTATGGAATGTTTGTTTCTGACACAATAGAATGTTTTCAAATAAATGAGTTGATGTCAACAAGTTGAACAACAGTGCTTGTTAGAGAATTGCATTACTGGCTGATTGCTGCACAAATTGTTGTTGTTCGGAAACTAATATACCAAATGGAGGTCACTTGCATTATTTTGATGTCGCATTTTAGTATTTAGTAACTTGCATTAATTTAGGGAGGCGTTTATTTCATGATTTACTATATATGTTATTAATTTTTATGGTATGAAACCTCATTTTTTTTAATAAGGTACTTTAAAAAAAAAAGTTTTAGTATCTAAATGACCATTTATTTCTATTGTTCTGGTTTGATTCTGAAAAAATCGTATTCGCGATATTGTGAAGTACTGTCCATTTAATAATTTACATATATCATGTATGTTTATAGATTTCAATTTTAACTTTGTTTTTAGACTGCCTGTTTCAAAGAAGAACGAGATGTCTTGGTGTATGGAGATCGGAGATGGATAACAAATTTGCACTATGCATACCAAGATGAAAATTATCTGGTAATTCTTGTTTTTATTCGGTATATATACACATTAATAGAACTTTTCAAAAAATATTGGCACCAGTGATTAAACATTTTATTGCACAAATTTTTGTTTTCACAATATTATGTAGCACGATTTCCAGTGTAACCATAACATATTGAGATATGTTTTAATTTCTACTTTTGTAATAAAGTGTAAAGAGAAAGAATAGTAAGCCAAAGCAAAGCAGACTGTCTTTTACACAGGTTATTTTTGTTGTTGTTAACTTGGCCATCATTGGCACATTTGAAAACAGGTTAGGTATCCCTGACATATATGTAGACACTAAATAGACCAAGGATATTAAAAGTTTGGAATTTATACAGTATAAAAATTGTGGGCAAATTTGTTTTTTCTAAAGAGAATTAAAAAACAAACATTTACTAAATTATTGTTTGGACAGACTGAATATATATTTTGGATTATCTTAAATTGTGAGCCTGAATTGAAGGCCAACTAATTTTAATTGTTTTTTTTATTTTCAGTATCTGGTCATGGACTACTACTGTGGAGGGGATCTGCTGACACTGTTGAGCAAGTTTGAAGATCGACTTCCAGAAGACATGTCAAAATTCTATATAGCAGAAATGGTTTTAGCTATTCATTCAATACACAAATTACACTATGTACATAGAGATATTAAACCAGACAATGTGCTTTTAGACCGCAGTGGACATATAGTGCTAGCAGACTTTGGATCATGTTTACAGCTGTTGAAGGATGGAACCGTACGTAATTTGTGTTTCACTTCTTGCAAAGGCATGTGTTAAGAGTGATTTTGTGTTTGTGGATCAAGAGTAATGTAAAGTTTTAAACACCTGTGTGGTAGTTTTCATCCTAAATCGGTGGTATGCAGGAATTGTTTTGCAGTTCTGCACTTACTAAGGCCATTTAATATCCCTAACATTGGATGAGAGGTTAAATATTTTAATTAATTTTTAAACTGTTTTTAAAGGTGGTTTATGTGTATTAATCAAAAAGAGTAGCCTATGTGGAAGATTTTCTGGAGACCATCTAGTTGCTAATTAAACAATTGGCTGAAGTTTCATTAAACCAACATTTCTTTTTTATCATGATAGTAAATATTTTATATATCATTAATGGTACAGAGGTATTTACAGTAAATATGTAACCTAACAACTTTAAAAAATATTCTTGTTCCTTTCGATTTAACAAGTTTTTTTTTCTTCTTTTATTTCTTATCAAATGTTTATAAGATGAGTATGTTTGATTATTTGTTTTTTTTGCAGGTCCAATCTTCAGTAGCTGTAGGTACTCCAGATTACATATCTCCAGAAATCCTCAGGGTGGGTATTAGATGATATATGACGTTTCTTTGAAAACAATCACATCATACAAATATTAAAATAATACTGCTTTCTATTATCTTTTTTATTTTAGGGTTAACTCCTTGAATTTTTGTATTGTACTTCAAAAGTTATTACATTATTAGTGTGGGAACCATTACTAACTTATTTCAAATTCTTAACCACTATCACATACATCTGTTCATATTGGGAAAGATTTACACATGAGAAAATGTGTACTAATACTCTTAACAAGTGGGGTGGAGTGTATCACAGATATTGTTTTAATTGCATGATTAATCTGAGGATTAGATTTTTTTTTTCTCGTAAAATTGTACAGACTGATAAAGAGTAGTCTGTGGTGATGGAATTTGTTTGTTGATCATATGTCTGATTATGCAGTTTTATTTGATTTTTACTTTATTTTTAACAGGCTATGGAAGATGGGCATGGACGGTATGGACCAGAATGTGACTGGTGGTCACTTGGTGTTTGTATGTATGAAATGCTTTATGGAGAAACTCCATTCTACGCAGAGTCATTGGTTGAAACCTATGGAAAAATTATGAACCATCAGGTTAGTTTAGTGAGAAATTAGGTTAATTTAGTAAGAAATCAGGTTAATTGAGTTAGAAATCAGGTTAGTTTAGCCAGAAATCAAGATATCAAGCTTTATTTTATGCTAATACAACCTTGTAAAGATTAGTCTGTTAAATGTTAACCAGTTATTCAGAAACAAAATTCCAATCAAATGAAAAAAATATGTTGAAACCTAATTTGCAGTAACCTGAAGTATCCATAAATATTTAATTTAAAACGATTTAAAAATTATGAAGCTATTTAAAAGAAATATATTCCTCTTTCCCTAGATTAGCTTAGTCTTGCTTTGAACAACTGGGCCATTGTTAGAATGCTAAATGTCAAAGATTATATAAAATATTTTCTGCCCAATAATGTGTATTGATCCAATGTTTATTAAGTCAAGACTAATGTGTTTATAATAGATGTTCTTTTCCTTTTGTTCAGACACGATTTGAGTTCCCCAGTGATGTTGACGATGTTTCCAGCGAGGCTAAAGATTTGATACAAAGGCTTATCTGTAGTGCTGATACTAGGTTTGGCAAGAATGGCCTTGATGACTTCAAAAACCATCCATGGTTTACTGGCATCGACTGGAACAACATCCGAGATAGTATGTGTTTTAATTAGCAGGAATAGTTTGTTATTTTCAGTTACCTCAAAGATAGTACATTAATTTCAATATATATAATTCTTAATATGTTTGAATATTCCTAATTTAGAAAGTGTTTTAGTTTTTATTCTGTGTTAATGGTATGATGAAAGGAATATATAATTAAGATCAGTGAAAATAAGGAATATCTTATTTGGGAAATAATGTTAAAAGATGTTTATAATCTTTCCTGTTCTATTAACAAATATTGTGAATTACATGTTTGTGAGGATTGTGTGGAAATGTACTACATGTTTAAGCCTTAAACTTTTGGTTGTTTATACATTTGTTAACAACAGACACTAAATAAAATGTCTGCTTTTGAGAGTAGAGTTCCTGTTACGTTAATTTATTTTTGGTTTCTTTTCATAAAAATCTTGTCTGAACATTTATGGCATTATTGTTTTACTACTCAGTTCATCTTTAATAGTTATAAATTGGTATATCTTTTCTTTTAATTGTAAAATTCATTAACCACTTAACTATGGGTCATATTTAACTACTACACTGTTGGAAACAAGTAGTGAAGTTGTTACTGTTTTTTCAGTGGATCCTCCATACAAACCGGAAGTACTTGATGATACAGACACATCAAATTTTGATGTTGAAGATACAGAGTTTCGACACACAGTGAGTGAATTGCCAAGTTAATGTTACTCTCTTGCCAAGAGATGACTTTAATAGTTTGACATTTAACACTCATAAGTCTGCCTTTGTGAATTTCAACATAAAGCATGACTGGGGAATACAAGTGAAAAAAAAATCAAGCATTAATTATATTGTCATCTAATAAATTTTAAAAACCCATAAAAGAATTATATTTGAGACAATACCAGATTCTTGATTGCTAAATTAAGCAATCAGTATAAAGTTTGTCATGGGTATGGTGGTTTAATCTAGGTAATTTATTAAGAATTTTTCCTTTGTTAACAAAAGGAAATTTGATTTCTGAAATAAACAACTTCTGGTTTATTCAGGTTTTTAATATATGAAAATGAACTGGAATATGAAAAGGAATATACTTTTAGAAAAATTTACTTATGTACAGTGCTGCTTAAAAAAATGAAAAGGGTAGTAATCTAATGCATTTTTGTTTAATTGGCCTTATGAGTATTATAATAAATCTTTTCTCTCTGATCACAGGACATGGTTCCACCTTCTTCACACACAGCTTTCAAAGGTCATCATCTCCCATTTGTTGGCTTCACTTTCTCCAGACATTTGTAAGTGTTTGTTAAAAAATTATTTATTGCTGTTATAATAACCACTGAGACTGAACAACAGATGTATCCTGTATGACAAATATTCCCTTATATAATGGATGTTAACAATTTGGTCTACAACGTATTATGTATATTCAGTTATATAACAAAAGGCAGTTTATGAAATAGGCATTTAACAAGTTTTTATAGAAAAGTAATGCATCAAATTTGAAAATACAGCTGACCTTAAGAATTACAGTTTATTATACAATAGATTGTATCTTCTTTAGAATTGTAAATCCTTAACCCTAATGTCCTGTCTGGTAAGTGAATGTGAAAGACCCCTTGTAGCTAATACATAGCTAAAGAGTAGCCTATGTGGACATTGTATTGCTATTATATATGCTTGATACCTAGTAACTGCTTCTTCCATCCACAAGTGATGTCGCTAATCACAGTGATAAAAAATTATCCTAAACTTTCATGACATCTTTTAAAAATTTGTGTTTATTTTTCAGGAAAATGTCTGATTGTGTACCTTTATGCCCCAAGAATGATGGTGATGGAAAAACTGTTGATGAACATGCTACAGAAACATTGGAGAGAAAAATAAAGACCTTAGAAAGAGAAAATAAAGACCTCATTAGACAACTTCAAGGTAAGATAATTTGTTAACTTAATATACCTTTAATAAATTACTTGGCATTTACAGACTTTAGCCCCCTTCCTTGTAAATATTTTAAAGTCTTCATTTTGGCTTAAAGTCAATAGATGTTAAATTCTGTTAAGAAAATCCATATGTATAGCCTGTAGAAGTTATAGCTTTATTGAAGTCTGGACTTCAAAAAGTTTTACCTAATTTTGACTAGGTATATACATTATTATTATGCATTATTTCTGTTAACTGTAATAATACCCATGTTTTGAAAAACAATTGTAGAAACAAATGCAACAATACGACAGTTACAGTCTCCAGATGTTAATGGGATTGCTGCTGCGTCGGGAGTTGATGATTCAGAAGTCCGACACTTGAAAGAGGAAGTGGCAGTCTTACACAGAGTTGTGTCAGGTATGTATTGAGAGTTGTGGTACATCTGTCTTCGAGTATTATATCATAGTAAGGTGTTGTCTTTTCTACACAGGATTTGCTACAATAGTAATCCATTTTTTTAAATATGTTTGTGAAAATTGAAGGAATAGCTTGTCCTTTATAGTAGTATGTGTGATGACGTGTTCTGTACCAAAAACCTCATGTTACTATTTTCACTTTTCTTGTGTTCATGCTTTGTACTTAGTTTAGCAATTAATAAATAAGCTTTTCTGAAGTCCCAAATGAGTGATTTGAAAACCTGATGATGACTAATTCCATAGATCCCCAAACTTGAAGTGGCCTGAGCAGAATCAAATGGGTGATCTTTTCTAGCATATGCTTCTTTGTGTTGGCTACCTTGGCTGTTTGAGTTTTTGTGGAATCTGTAAAATAATTAAGTCAATTCAAATTGTCCAAATCAGCACTCAGTTTTAATTTATTTTTATTACCTTAACATGATGGTTGTTTTCTATTTCAGAGTCTCAAGCTGAAGTTAGTGGTTTGGAGCAGGATTTAAAGAAAGTGATGGATTCTAGGCTGGAGATGGAAAGAAGGTTGAAGTTGGGTGACGAAGACAAAGCAGCGTTTGAAAAGGTACGTATAGAATATAGAACTTGCTGTTTTTGTAGCATATGTGTTACTGGGTTAGTGGTTACTTCCATTATTTATGTTTATCTATGATGCACAGTAAGACTATGGATTGTTGTGGGGCTTATGATACTTTAATTTTTAACCCAATATTTGGTCAGTATCAATATAGCATTAACATAGATCATTTTTTTCTCTACCTGACCACTTTTTAACTTGGCTGTTAGAATAGAAAAGCTGTTTTCTATATGTGTGGCTTTGACAGTGTTGTCATAATATTGACTTGTATGTTTGTAATTGCAGGAACTTCATGACTGGCGAGATAAGTACAAGTCTCAGGCTAGAGAACTGAAAGATGCCATCTCCAAACAGAAATTGGCAATTGAGCAGTACACAAGCACTAATGAAAGGTATACTTTCTCAGTTGATGGGTATTTTCAATAAATCACTAAAACATGTTTGTAAACATGATCAACAAATGTGTTTAACAAACAAAAATTTCATTAACTTTGGTTTTTTGGAGGAAATTGAATCATGTAGGCATGTAGTAAGTAATATTATAGTAAAATGTATTCCTTGAAATTTGCTTAAAGTGTGTTTTAAAAAAGTTGATTTACCCCTTTATAAAGCTTTGTGTCTTAATTATTTGTTTGTTGTTTTCAGCTTATTAAAATTGCAGTCAAAAATAAAAGAGTTAACGCGGGAAGTTCGAAATCGAGAAGAAGAGATGGATGATTCAAAGAGCAAGTTGGAATTTTTAAAAATTGAAAAACGGAAATCCGAGAAAACAATAAATGAGGTATTTTAGCTTTTATTTTTGTTGATGACCCAGATTATAATGTACACGTTCATTTTCACCAAAAATTAGATAATAATTGATCTCCGGTGTGCTACTGTATATTGTCTTATGTCAGCCATTGAAATTACGACAGCACATAAAAATAGTAATTGTTGTTGCTAAATCCTTTTGCTATGGCACTGTGACTGCATTTTACATAATACATTTATATTTCTGCAATGGCAGTATAATACAGCTGCAGGCCGGTTATACAACAACTTTTACGGTGGCATTAGTGAAGGGTGGCTGTGTTAATTTCACAACCTCCTATCAATATAAATCTCAAACGGTCATATATACCCATCTGTGCAGCAAATTAAATACTTTTGCTGTTTTCTACTTTTAGTAAAAAAAGGTAAGTGCTGTTTGGAATCTTATATTCAGTACAATGGAAATAAAATGAGGCATAACAAGGGCATTTTCAAAAAAGTAACATTACGGTTGTATTCCTAGTTCTTTTTTATGTTAAACATTTATTATTGTGGTATATAAGATGTTTATAAGAATTTTTACATCCAGGCTTTTTAGCCGTAACCAGTCCAAACCACTAACCTGTGGATAGAGAATTAGAAAGCTTGTTTGTGTTTTTAGCTTCAGAATCAGTATGATGAGATTCGTTCTGAGGCGGGCAAGGAGAAACGATTGCGAGAGCGAGCTGAACAGTATGCCCAGGACCTAGAGCAGGAGATGGAGGTTCTCAAGAGGAAACACATGGGTCGGGCTGGTACCGCTAGTCCTCTTGAGCTCACCCAGGAAATCTCTAGGTTTGTCATTCACAGAGAGAATCGGTTACTTAAACACGACAAGTGGCAGCATGTTCCTAGCATTAACATTTCTTCAACAGGTAGTAGGACAAAACGATTAATAGTTTTTGAAATTAAACAAAATTGATGGTTTTTGTACATCACGTTATCTAAAATTATTAAATTTCACAAAAATTTAATGACATGGAACCATATAATATTTATACATGCTGGACAAAAAAATTAAAAACAAATTATTGTTAATAATAAACCATGTTATTGTTGTATATGTAAATGCTACCATTGACCCCCAGTAGCTTATGTTTAATTTTGTAATTTGGGGTTGTGATTAGAGGGGCCATTAAACCAATATTCAATAATAAATATCCTATCAAATAATTTATTTTTTTATTCTTTAACAGGTTAAAAGCCGAGGTTGAGCGGAAAGATGTTGAACGTGAAGAAGAACTGGCTAATGTCTCACACAAACATCTACAAGATGTGAACGGCTTCAAGTATAAGTTGAAGGACATGGAGTCTCGTAAGATGGAGCTTGAGCAGGAGGTTTGCATGCTCAAACTGAAAATCAATCTTCAAGAAAACACAGAAGATCTAAAGGAACAAATCTCAAGAATAAAACTGAAGTACGAGGCGGCAGAGCAGAGAAACACATCACTGACCTCTGAAATGGACACACTGAGGGAGGAATGTTATTCTGTATGTTGATTTTTATACCTTAGGTTTTTTTAACAGTAATTGTTTATTATATTCCTTCTTGTACAGTGTTTGAGTATTAATTTTCACCTCCTTTCCCCCATATACACAACCAACCAATCTGAAAGCTTAAAATATTGATTTTTCAGGTCTTTATCTCTTTTAATACACATTGTAAGAATAAGTAAATGCTGACTTACGAACAAGCCTTTATTAGATTTGCTAAAAATTTTGTTAAGATATATACATATTATTTTTAAAGATGTTATTTTTAAAAAATTTGAAAAGACAAATATACAGAACATTTTTAAAACGAGTTTTTAAAAGCATTCTGATATTTAAATTGCACATTTTAGAAAGATACTGAAATGTCATTCTCTGTTTTACTTTCTCATTACCTAGCACAACATTAGGACTGATCATCTCATATAAAATAATTTCTTTGTTCTTGTTTATAGTGATCATTATTGATTGAAAAATGTTTAATCATATTACTCCTTACAGCAACAAAATAAAATAGAAAACTTGATACAAGAGCGAATCCAGATGGAAGATGAGATCCGAGACATTTATGACAAGAGGGAATCGGTTGCTCAGTGGGAGGCACAGATTTCAGAAATTATCAAATGGTAATTTATACTGCTGCTTACATTTTATATTTACTTACTGCTGATTTTTCTGTTCGCTTTTTATCGAAGTGATATATTTTAATAAATATTAACATTAACATCGGTATAAAATTAGCATTTTTTGTATATGGTCAATAATGAGATTACGTTGGGTGTAATTTGAAAAATAGACTAGCTCTGTGTAGATTTTGTAATTGTTAGAGCCTGTAAGTGAAATGTCTAGCATGAGCTGGTTATCCTTAATAATTTCATACCCAGTATACTGAAATAATGTTAATCCGTATTGTTAACTGATCCTAATTTAATTTATCACATTGAATTTATATTGTTAATTTTTATCATTTTCATTTTTTTATTGACCTGTTGAATATACCAATAACCATTATTGGTTTCATTTTATTTTATTTGGTTGCTGTTAAAAAAAGACGCCCGATGCCGATATTTATTTTTGTGCTGGTTGGTTAAACAAATAATCAGTCTTGTTAAAAATGATATTATATTTGTGCTTTTTGTCATTGTTATGCAGGGTGAGTGATGAGAAGGATGCCCGTGGCTATCTTCAAGCCTTGGCCACGAAAATGACTGAAGAGTTAGAGAATCTCAAAGTGATCGGTGTCTCAACAGAGGATCCGGTAAGATATATCTTTGTATTACATCAGTTTTATATCTACCATTACTCAAAGCTTGAATGAGGAGTTTGTGTATTTATTGAAATCTCAGTTTGGTTTGGGTTTTGCATTATTAAAGATATAAGATGGAGAGAAAAGATTGCAGCTTTAAATAATGGATCTATTGTGCTTCTTGTTTAAATACTTTATTGCTTCAAAAAAATGTACGTCTGATTTATATTGAGGAGATTAAACAGTACTGTCTTTGTATTTTTCAGTCTCATAGACAGAGGTGGAGGAACCGTCGTTCTCAGCGTCTGGACAAGATGGAGTTGCTGAACCTGCAGTCGAGTCTGAACAGCGAGATCCAGGCCAAACAACAGATCAGTGAGCAGCTCACTCGGGTCAAGCAGGAATATTCTGCTGCGGAAACGTATGTTTTACTCACCTCTTATTCCACAGCTTAGATCACAAGCATATAGAAATACCTTTCCTACATTCATCTGAAACAACTTATCCCAGGTTTCAAATTTCACGACAGCTCCCCATTTCAGTAGTGACATGATTTTCTGCAATTGTGGATAAGATAAACTGATGGAATCTTGTATATCCAAACTGGCACATCTTCCTCAGTAATAAATCATCCCATGTACTGTTTATCATGTTTATTGTAGTCACGGTATTCCAAATGCTGAAAGGAAGATAATTACTGTCAAAACTGTTCGTTCGTGTATGTTTTGCTTACAGAAGCAATATATACAGAACATAGCATTCAACTATGTGTCAGTTTCTCTGCTAGGTTCGAACCCAAACCTAAACACTGGCACAAACCAAAAACCTGTAGAATCATATTGGTTTTAATCATAGCATTTTTACCTTGGTTACAGAATGAATTATACATTTGAATTTAGTCCTATTGTATTTAAAATTTATTCTTGTATTCATTTATGATCCAGTTTCCTTTTACAATTGATTCCTTATTTTTACTTTATGCTTCTGATTATTATCACTGTTTTCAAGTTACATTTTTTAAACATTGCATAAACTTATAAATTTCATCAACCATGATTATTTATATATAATAACTATTTTTTTTATATGTTTTGTGGTTTCTGATATTTGTAATACTTTTTATTACAAATTATTTAGCCTTTGTGCATTTGACTCCTCAACAGACCTTTTAACTTGCCTCAAAAGATCTTAACCTTTGTCCTTATTTTATGGCTGGATATTTTTGAAGAAGGGTTGAGTTTGTTGCTGTTTATACATTTATAAAACTGTCTATTCCTATGTTTTCCATTTGACTAGACATGACAAGATAATAAATGTGTTGTTTTGATTGCAGGAAATTGGGTGAAAGGGATGAAATGATTAATGATTTGAGGAGAGAGGTTGATGAACTCTCAGAAAAATGCAGACAACTTCAGGAGAATCAAGATAGGGCAAAACGTGATGACTGTAAGTGAATTATGCTGTAAAGACCAAGTAAATACAAAGAGTGCAATACATTCATCCACAGCAATCTTATCATGCTTGTTTTGATTGCAAAATAAAAAATGACTCCCAGTGATTTATTCTTTATTCTTATATAAGAGATAAATATTGAAAGTTGTCCCAAAAATGTATTTATAATTATATTGTTTTCATTAGTCAAACCATTATATTATTTCTGATATTGATTTTCAGTAGTTCAATAATTATAATACAATATACATTTATTTTTAAAATTATTGTTTTTATTTTCAGGGGACAAATCTGGTGAAAATTCCATATTCAAATATTTAAACGACAGATTTCCCATATTTACTGATGTAAGTATCAAGGAATGTTATCTCTGTATTTATTCACCATCCAAGGTAGCTAAAATGTATTTCTAATTAAATATTTTATATGCAAGTAGTGTACAACTACCCACTGAGCTTTGGGTTGGAGCCAGTATAGAGATTAAATATCCCAGGCTTCGATGAAGCATGATGGCAAATGCTGTAATATTATTGAGATGGCCACTAATAAACAACTGTTAATGTCATTAGATAAACGTTTTCATTTAATATTTATGAAATCATTTTGTCATTTATTTTTTTCAGCAACTTTCGAATGACAGTGAACGTGAGGAAGACAGTGAAGACACGGCATCTCGGACGGACTCAAGAACTGATTCTCGTTCAGACCTTCAAGGCCCCGATACTCCAGAATCATCACTTCCACGTGATGCTACACCTTTCAATCAGCCGTACGAACCTGTCACATATGACCAGCCATGGGCAAGCAAATCAAGTCCTGTACAGGGGAGGCCATCTCCACCTCAGCCCAAAGTTCATAAATTCATCGTAAAGTCTTTCATGTCTCCATACAAGTGCAATCACTGTACGTCTCTTCTCGTGGGACTGCAGAGACAAGGCATAACTTGTGAAAGTAAGATTTTTTTAGATATAGAACAGTTGTACTTGAAGTGAGAATTGGATTCAATTTTGTAATTGATCATCAGCTTTTGATGAATAGTGTGCATCGATATTTTGAATAGTATGCATTAAGATATGAATTTTTTTTTTTCTAGACTTTACACATAATATCTAACCAATTAATGATTTATTGATAGTAACCAGATTAATGTATACATTGTGTTTTTGCATATTTAAAAGCAAAACAAGAATTGATTTGCTTTTGTGAATGGTATCGATGTAAAAAAAAAATAAAAAAATTGTAGGTTGGTATTTTACTTCATTGATTACTCTTCATCAAAATCCAGTTTAGACATATAATTGATGGTATATGGCTCCATAGTTCCGTATATCAGTATGCATAAAATAAGTATTTGATGACATCACAATTGATAATGCCAATTTATATTATGACTATAAGTGTATTTGTTTTTATAAACTTTTCCTCTTCAATGTAAAACAAACAGGAAAAATAATTTTCATTTTGGTAAAGGCTAATGGCCTAAACATTTGTAAAAAAGTGTGTTTGTTATAAAAATATATAATTATCACATTTTGAATAAAAAATCAAATATAAATGAATAGAACATCAGAAAAGGTACTTGACCTATGCATAAAGGACAATGAAAGTAACAATGGGTAGAGTGACTGTATTTGGTATGATGTTGTTTTAATTTATTTTTAGCATGTGGTTATTCCTGTCATGTCCATTGTATGAAGAAAGCTCCAGATGTATGTCCAGTCCCATCAGAACTTTTAAGTAAGTTTTTCTTGTTTTATTTATACTTTATGACAGAATGTCTTATGTTTTTTTCATTTAATGAAGGAATGTTATGCCAAAATGGATTAGCCTGTTTATGTAAAAGCTTTATCTTGCCAAATATTTTCTGAAAAGTTTATCTAAATTGTGCCCATTATAAAATGTTTATATATTTTTAGTGTTAACATAAGGCAATTTTTAAAAACTGTTGTTTTCATATTTTAAACAATTTATATACTGTGTTTTCTTAGGTTACTGTTTATTAATTAGTAGCAGTGTAACCATAAATGATTTTTTATTTTTAGCAAAACGACCTGCTGGTGTCAATATTGAAAAAGGCTTGGGTACAGCATATGAAGGTTTTGTGCGGGTAGGTTGTTTTACCAAAATATTACATAAAAATATATAACATTCAAATTGGGTATATTATAATATGCAATTATTTTCAAATATAAAAAAAAAAAAAATTCTACCAGTGTTAGAATTTTGTATTTATTTAAGACTTACGTTGTATTTTTACACTTTTGAGGTACAGGCACACAAACCTGGGCATTCAACTCGGCTGTCTGGATTCATTTCCTGTGGTTACAGAAGTATGGTATATAAGTCTGTTGGATTACTGAATAATGTTTGCATGTTTTTTTATAGATACTTTATATGCCTTTCATTAGCCGTGGTTATAAGAGTATAGCATATAAGTCCATTAGATTATTGAAAGATTTCATGTTTCTTTATAGGTACCTCGTCCCGGTGGTATAAAAAAAGGCTGGATGCGGCAGTACATGGTTGTCTGTGATTTCAAGTTATTTTTGTATGAAATACCACCAGATAAAAACTACCCTAGTCAGGTTGTTCAAGAGGTGCTTGATATGAGGTTTGTATATATTTTTGTAACTTGTCATTCTAACTAGTTAATCGATTAGAAAGTTTTTGTTAAGCAACAGTTGATATTAAAAGAATATTAGAGCTTTGTCATTTCTGTTAATCTTGATGTGTCTGATGTTTTAATAAAGACCAGATATTTTTTAAATGATAAAATGATTTTATTTTCTAAATTACACATTATCATTAACTTTCTTTTCTCAGGGACGAGATATTTTCTTGTTCATCGGTGCAACCAAGTGATGTCATTCATGCCAACAAGAAAGACATCCCATCAATTTTCCGCGTGAGTTTTTAAAAATTATTTTAACACTGTTATATGCATTAAATGTATTGTTAACAACAACAACACCCCTCTCTTTCCATCTCTAATGGTTTTGCATGTTCATCAGATTTATAGTTTTCCTCGTGGGTTTAAAAAATAAATAAATTAAATGATGCATCACTTTGTCAATTTCTGAGATCTACTTGGACCAGAAAATTAATTTAGTTTTATTTCTTTTTACATTGTGAGCAGACTGCCCAATTTATAAAATACTAAACGTGTGTTGGAACAACACTAGTTAAATGATAAATATAAATCTCTTGAAAAAAAAGTCCACAATTGTCATATGCTTACACCTAATCGATACCAATTAGACAATGTGCTGTGTGAAACAAACACTGTTTTACTTTTATTAAATAGATGATCACTAACAGTGTACTAATGGGTTGCTAAACATGTATTCATTTAACCTTTGTATAGGTGTCAACTACAGAAGTGAAGGTTCCTTTTGCTGAACACATTGTGTTGCTGTTGGCAGAATCTCCAAAAGAAAAGGAGAAATGGCTGACGGTGATCAAACAACTTCATAACATCCTCAAAAATAATGACAAGCTTCCCAGACCATGTGTAAGTCAACACATTTTGTCCTTATTTATAAAGTTAAATAAAACACTTATTTCAAGTCTGCATTAAGTAAGAAAATCTTTCACTAACATTTACTTGTTAAACATAATATATTATAACAAAAACCAATATATCACTCATGAACACTTGTGGAAGAAAAGTTGTCATTGAATGCATCCCACTATTTCTTTATAAGAATTTTGAATATGAGATGATAATTAATGTAAAATTTCTCACTTCCCCAAACCATTGAGAATATTCAAAGTGTGGAATATATTACAAATATATAATTATTATTTTTTCCAGATTTACCAAGCTCATGAAATATGTGATAACACTGTGTCCCTTGTAAAAAGCACCCATTCAGCGGCTATTATAGGTAAGATCCAAATCTTTTAGATTATTTTACAAATTTAGTATTTTGTTTATCACATATATTTTTCTTTTAAAAATTATTATAAAATACTTTAATTTATTATAATGTTTGGATCAACAAATTTTAATTAGTGGAACATTACCAACATAGATAAGGGTTAAAATTGTTCTTGGCCTTTAGTTATGAAAAGAAAACAAAAGAAATTTATTTTTGTTTAAATAATAAAGTTTTTAAAAACTTGTAACTTTTCTTATTTCAGATTCATCTCGATTAGTGCTAGGTACAGAAGATGGACTTGTTGTCTTAGATCTCCACAAAGACAGTAAGTATCAAACATTTTACTGTTATCCATTTGGTTTACAATAAATAATGTCATAAATATTGTATTGTAACAAACTACTGAACATGTTGCATGTTATAAGAAGATTGTATTTTGTTATTACAAACTTATGATGTCAAGATTCCAAACCACGTGTTTTGCAAAATTTGATATCTTTAAAATATTTCTGAAGCCTTTGCAGTCTTTGAAAACAATTACTTTTTATGGTTTTACACACAGATATTATTAAAATGTATTCTTTTTCTGAGAATTGTATTTTCTCCACCATATTCTCACTTTATGAATAGAAGATCCATTTACTAATTGTGCGGAATAGCTTATGTGAGGGAATCAACTTGGTTCCTTTATGAAGTAAACGACATTTCACAATACCTGATTTTGAAATGTAATAGTTTATAAGTGTACACCTTATACACAACTTGTACTACAATGGTGTTGTTTTCGTTTCGTCTAGGTCTTCACAGGGTTGGTGATCGCAGTGAGAGGAAAATTGTCTATCAGGTTGAGTTGGTAACCTCAGAACAACTTGTTGTTTACATCAGTGGTAAATATTGTTCAATACTCTTTTTGGTTTGTTTGTTAATGAATTTCTTTTTCTTTTCCATATAATTCTTAATTTATTACTGTTTCTTCAAAATTAATGAACTTTAATTGAAAACTTCATAGCTACTATGCACAAGCCCGTTAAAGCTGCTAATATGCTCAGACCAGATGGAAAAAGTATGCTCCCACTTCAAACTATTCATTAAGTGTGTTTGTAATCAGTACTAAATACATACGTTTATGTGTGGGTATATACATGTACATGTAGTGTACATGATGTATTTACAAGTAACAGTAGAATGAAAGAACTTGAACAATTTATAATAAAGATAATGGCAAGCAATTTTATTCAAAACATATGTAAGACCAAGGGGAGTAGACCTTCAAAATGGCACCCACCTGTTGTGGCCTGTATATGAAAGTGATAAATGATATTATTTTTATGACACCACTAGAGCACATTGATGTATTAATCAATGACTGTTGGATGTCAAACATTTGGTAATTTCAACATGTAGTCAAGTGTGAGTCGGCCTGCAATGGGTTAGATGGTAACAATTTAAAAAAAAATCCTCTCTCAATCATGGGTGATACCAAGTGGTTGGTTACACAGTGTACTTGTTTATACCAATCCTCTAAACAAGCATGATAAGTGATATCATAAACCAGATTTACAAAACAATGTCACTCATTCTAGGTATGTATTTTCTAAATACCTGATTATGTCGTCTTTGTTCTAAAAAGAATTGTTGGTGTATGAAAGACACCAAATCATTAGTTTTATGCATATTCAAACTGTTTAATGACATGACCCAGTATTTGCAAATTTTCAAAAGTTCTAACATCGGTGGATTTTATTGTCTTTAATGTCATTATGTAGATATTTACCCTGATATTTTAATTTTACTTGCAGCCAAACAAAAGCATATCAAGCTTCTTCATCAGTCTGCCTTGGAGGGAAATGAAGTGGAGAGTTTGAAAATCAATGAAACGAAAGGCTGTCATATGTTTTGTACTGGACTTGTAAGGCAGGGCACTGCCACCTGTATGTGTGTTGCAATAAAAAGGACCATTCAGGTGTTTGAACTGAATAAAACACGGCAGCGGTATCGGAAATTAAAAGACATTCAAGTTCCAGGCCATGTGGAGTTCATTGAAATGGTCAGTGAGCGACTCTGTGTTGGATACCCATCGACATTCGCAATCTACAGTGTTCAAGGTGACGCAGCACCAATGAGTAAGTAGATAACATTTTAAAAATCTATTTTATACATTTACTGATTCAATTTTGTTTTTCTGTTGTATTTATAGCAAAAATAAAAAAAAAAAAGTGTAAAAAAATGTAGGAATTTGGTGAGTTAAAAATACAATGCAAAAGTTAATGTGTTTTATATCAAGAGATGTGTTTTAAATACCATTTTGTTACTTTGGAAAAAAAACCAAAAAGGACTAAACAAAATTTAACTAAAATATTTTCTTCTTTTATCAGTATGTGATAACTTCATAATCTTAATAACTTGCCATGGAACATTTTGTTCAATATTGAGTCGCAAAATGCTATGCAAATTCCAAAGTAAATAATTGCTAATCAATTAAGACTTATTATTATCAGTTATTGCTAATCACAATTTGTAAAACAAAATGTTCCCTGCCTACATTGATGCCTGAATACCTTCATTTACCAGTCAGCAATCTTTATGACACTTCACCACATTTTATAATTGTTATCAGATTTGTTACACTTGACTATAATGTTTCAGCTCTTGTGAATACGGAGAACAGCAGTCTACGATTCCTCGTTCAGAATCCTGTCAATGCCATGCTGGCTGTGGAATTGACTCCCAAGGAATTCCTGTTGGTCTTCAACAGTAAGTTGACGTATTAGTGTGACCCTATAGAATTTACCTTGTGCCAAATGCGTGTAATGGATTATTTTAACGGTAGAAACTAACGCTCATAACCTGGCCCAAGCTAAGTAATAATTGTTGGAAATGAATAAAATTTAGTCCCTTGAACCTGTAGATATTTTACTAATATACATTTCCTTGTAGATTTTAACATCCAAGATATATAGCTTAGGTGCATAACTTTGTATATTAACCAATTTCAGAAACATAATTGAAATTTTTTTTATTTTTCATTGTCTAGTTCTCGGAGTGTATGTAGATAACAATGGTGAACGATGTCGGAATCAAGAAATACTGTGGCCAGCCCCACCACTCTTTGTCAGTGAGTGGATTGTTATAGTTTCTTTTCCTACTCTAGGACTGGTACCAATTAAACAGAAAAGAAATGTTAATTTAATGGCAATCCCATCACATAATTCGGACAGTGGTTATTTGGTAGCAAATATCATTATGGCATTTGTTAAACATGGGTCTGTTGAAGAAACCCATTAGCTATTCTTTTTAACTAATAGATAAGAGTTCTGTAATAATTAGAATTGAATAAGTGTCTTACAAAACTTCTAAGTCACACAATTTAAATTTAAAAAACTACTGAACTTTAAAAGAAACATCATTTTTCTTTTTAATTTTATATTGAGCTTTTTTGGTAAATACATGATGGGAACAGAAATATAACCAGTTGTTTTAGTCAAGGAATGTTTATATTGAAGTAATTATACAATGTAATTGTAAAATGATTGTATTTTGCAGGTTACTGTGATCCACACTTGTTGTGCTATACTGAGAATTCTGTGTTCATCTTTGATATCCATACTTCAGAGTGGGTTCAGACACTCAACCTCAGGAAGGTATGTTGCAGTCTTGTTTTTAAACTTCACAACATTTACAAATAGTTCATCTTTGATATCCATTCTTCAGAGTGAGTTCAGACACTCAACCTCGGGAAAGTATGTTACAGTCTTGTTTTAAACTTCTTCACAACATTTACAAATAGTTCATCTTTGATGTCCATACTTCAAAGTGAGTTCAGACACTCAACCTCAGGAAGGTGTGTTGCTGTCTTGTTTTAAACTTCACAACATTTACAAATAGTTCATCTTTGATATCCATACTTCAGAGTGGGTTCAGACACTCAACCTCAGGAAGGTATGTTACAGTCTTGTTTTAAATTTCATCATTTACGAACAGTTCAACTTTGTTAGTCATTCTTAATATTATTTATCATGGTAATAGTAAATATGTGTTTCTAGATCTCACGTGAAAGGAAATGATCATGTGTTTATTGACACCCCAGCACATTATTTATTCAGCAGCTGTTAGGTGTGTGCATATGGTATTTTGGGACTTGTGGTCTTTAGAGGAAACCTGCTACCACCACTTAAGCTACTCTCTCCAGTTAGTAACAAAGAATTTTTTGTATGCACTTTCCCAGACAGGAAAACACATGCTAGGGCCTTTGGTGAACCATTTGTGAACCACTGATCGGTGTAAGTGGTATACACCTACCCACTGAGCCTTGCTGAGCAATCACTCTGGGTGTTGACATTTAAAATCCCATGCCTTGACTGAGATTTTATCTCAGTATCTACCAGCCATGAGTAACACAGCTTAACCACTGCACCATCAGGGCCGGTACATATCTTACAAGAAGTCATCCTTTCATTGTGTTATTTATATGTGAATATTTGTTTTTCTTTCAGTCAAAACCACTTTGCAGGGATGGTTCTCTCAGTCTGTTCCATGGTATTGACTCTCAGCATATAGCTTACTTCAGAAACATCTGTTCAGGTATTATCCCGAAACATTTATCATAATAATATACTTCACTACCAGTGTATGCATTTGTATCTGGCAGTGATGAAAGGTACCAATGAGGAACAATATTAGAATACTTTTATTGCATTTTCTGATAGCCAATGATCATAAAAATAAGATATCAGAATGTATTGGCTCAAAGCCATTTCATTTCAGAGATATGATTATATTTGTGATGACTGGAATCTTGAATGTTTTTAAAAACATGTAGTTTTACTATATTATAATAACTCAAAATCCTTCACATCTGATAGGTCACTATAAGATATGAAGGATTTTGAGCTATTATACTATAGTAAAACTACTATTTTATCATGATACTGACTGCTTTCAATTTAACATTTTGAGTGTACACATGTTAATAACATTTCTGATAAACAAATGTCCAAATGTGTGCTAAATTGCAATTTCATGTGAAGTCATTTTAAATGTTTTCTGTGAATAATATAACTCCACCCATTTACCCCTTTTTGCAGATGTTGTCACATATATTTGGTAAATAAAGAATTCTGGGTGGAATGTGATCTCATAAAAGAATACTAAACTATTTGTTAAAATTGGAGCAGGAATCTTATTCATAGAATAAAAGTACTGGAAGACGTATGTATACATGAAAGAACACATGCCCAGGAGAGTTCCGTATATTATGAAGTGCACATAGCATAATGTAGCTTACATATCTGATTAGGTATTGTATTTCAGGTACTGATGTCACAAAATTAACACATAATAGGATGTATATTTTTGTTAAGTCATATTGCATTTTTAAAACCAATATGTACATATTATTAGCATTAATTTCTTTCTTATCTTTGTTTCATGCCTGACAATATTTCATTTGTTTTCATTCAGAAGAAGACCGATTAGCAATTACTGAGGTTTCCAAGATAAGGAGTAGTAGAAAACGCAGATTTTCTTTCAAATCTCGGGATGATGACCGAAGCAGTAAAGGGTATGTGATGTTTTCTTTGGATTGAATTCTTTTTCTATTATTTCCATTTGATTATTAAATCTGCATGTTCAGAAAAGTAATCATATCAGTTTGCAATACCATTTATGTTCTAACTAGTTGGGTCTATATTCACATAGTTGGAATAAATATTTCTGTTTAGACTACGATGTATTTTTGGATCCAACAGGAAATAGACATTTTTTAATGAACTAATTTTACATAATCTAGTACTTTTGGAGAAATAAAACATTTTGGGTAAATTTAGTTTTTTTATTCTTATAACTGAACATAATAGATATCTGAATTTATTCAATTTATGAACATACATAGATATCTCAATTTCTTCAATTTATTTTTAATAATATATGTTCTTTCCATTAAGGAAGAAAACAAAAATTTATAAAAGTTAATATAATAAACTTTACTTTTAAATTAATATAAAAAAAATTGTATATTTTTTGTAAAATAACACTTTGATACAAGAAGTATTTAATTACGTATTGCTTATTAAGTTAACAATAATTAATGCATGTTAGTATACCATGTGCATTTTGATTTGAATGATCTTGCGAAAAGCTAACAGAAAAAATTGCACACTCAAAATAGAGATAATTAAACACAAAAGTCATAAACGTTAACTACTGTTTTAACTTGCATGTTTTAATTTTTTATTTGAATAATATTTAGTTTAGTCTGTCTGTGATACATATATATTCAATCAAGTTGTATGTGTACTTCTACGTGTATCTATATTATGTTTAACAGTTTGCATATTATTTTACTAGATGCAAATCCTTGGGCTCTCGATTCTTTCAGTTTATGACACATTCCTATTCACTGCTTAAACCAGATATTTGATTTTGTTTGTAGGATACCATTTTTTGTGTTGTATCTTTCTTGTAGAAATAAAATCTGCTTTAATCTCTGATTTTTCAAAGACATAATTTATGGATATCGAGGCATTAAAAAAATTGTGTGGAAATCTCATTTAATGAATATTGTGAATTTACAAGAAAGTGATATAGACTTATTACTGTTTCTCTTTGAGATCTATTTATCTGTTTGTTTTAGTTATTCAGTTTAATTTCAGTTATTTTATTGTTTTAATGCTGAACATTGTTTAGTTGTGTATTTTTTTATTTGACAATGAATAAAAAAAAAACCATGAAAAATCCCTATTTTACACCTTATCAAAAAATAAATTAATTTGTTTTGTCTTCCATACATCTTGTTAATCACCAGTGTCATTTTCATAAGTAAGTCGAATTGCCTCAATTGTATTGCTTAGGTCGGAAAGACGTAATCGAGATATTTCGGGGCCACTAACATTCAGCCATGTCGCCCATGTGGGACCTGACCAGGTCTTGCCCAGTGCACCTCCGCAGTAAGAGATTTTCCCTGTCGCTTGTAGTGTTATGGAGTTACGCTTAGCATCATGATCTCTACATTTCTTCTCTCCTCTCGTGTTCTTTATTGGCTTTGGCTTTGACCTGTTCTTCATTCAAGGCATGTTTTGAACAAAACTAAATAGCATGATAGTGTTCTGTATGGAACTTAATTTTATTTATTATAGAGTAATGGTCTGTTTGAAATTTTTTAAATATTTATTGTGGTGTTGTATGATAATAAATTATTTATATTTATTTAGATACTGAAACATTTAGTATCAATATTTTCATTATTGTATTAAATTGCTTTTACATTCATTTGTCTAAAGATAATTTGTATTTTAAATATACATGTCTAAAGATAATTTGTATTTCAAATATACATGTATTTGTCATGATTGTGTTATATTTATCTTACTAACAGCTGTATTTTTGCTAGTAGCTTTCAGTACCCATTTATAATGTCATTTTTATATATTGGCCACTGGAGTTTAATTGTTTTCACAAGATAAAAATTGAACATGTGGATCCTGCTGATTGTTAATGGGGTGAATAAATATGCATAAACTTCTCATGGCAACTAGACCATGAAATCAGAATGTATGCTAATTTCATATTCTGGTTTGTATATAAAACTTTGTTGACAGAAAGAATAAGGTAACAGTTTTGGAAAGAACAATTATTTTCTTTTTGTTTGTTTTACGTTCTTTTGGCAGTGGACCTCACAGAATTATATTTAATTACTTTGGCCTAGTATTAATGTTAACTCTTGACTGGAATATTATAATATATTGCTCTTTCTTATTTGGTTTAAACCTGATATGAATCAGGATAACAATTCCTATGCATAAAAGTATTTTTACTACTTAACTTGCAGAAAGTGGGTACCGAATGACTAACTGAATTTAGGTTTTAGTTTGCCTTGTTATTAAAATGAAGTAGTTTTAGCATGTATATGTATAGCATGCCCTTGTTACACATGACTTAGAAATATTTTAATGAGCCCGCTAGATGTTTACCAGGCTCAGCATGATTACTAACATTTAGTTTGTAAACTTAGACTAATCTTTGTATCACATTTAACCATTATCATTAAGTATTTGTCAAATGTTAGATTTTCTTGTTTATATTACAAGTGTGTTTTCAGTCATCAATGAAAACAAATAATGCACACACAATGCTGTCAACTCTTTAAGATATTTTCGAAATATTTACGATTTTGAATCACCAGTACAAAAATATGTTTTTCAACATTTTTTTTTTTTCTTCCGAATTCCCGTCCATTTCCCGATATACAATTTGCAAACAGAAATCCCAGCATTCCAAAGAGCAGTTTTCATTTATTGATTATTCTCGCCAAGGCGTTCTGTACGCATTCTGTACTGTTTGCAGATGTGATATTAACTTCAGCTTTAAGGGGCCATACCCCATAATCCTCACCTCATAATACTCACCTATCAGGAGTGACACACCCCTCCCAGGCCCTCCCCCTGCCAAGATTACTAATTCAGAGGTTGGCACCTATGCACATACATCTGCTAATAAGGCCACTGCATGACCTTGTTTATCCAAGCCCAGTTAACTGTCAGTGTTGTTACCTCAAAGAGTGACATTTAGTAAGTGTTCATATTCCTGAAGTGATTGTGTTATGTACTCAGTTCCAATTGTTTATTTAACAACTCTGAGATTCACAAAAACATACTTAAAAGACTAGTCCCGCATTAAAAAGCATTTCAATTTTCAAGACATGTCTTGTGTGTCTCATGAATTGGGTCCTTAACTTATTGCAGCAATTAATAGGATTTCATTGTTTGTTTTCTTCTGATTACTGTATATTTATACATAATTAGCTGTAGCAGGGCTCGAAGTTGCAACTAGGTAGAGTAAAACGTTAAAAAAAAATTATGTCTACCTAGAAACATTGCTTGAGTCGAAGTGTTCAACTTGAATGTTTACCATCAAAGAATTATCCCATTAACCAAAACTGCTGAAGTTGGGGAGACTACATAAAACTCAAGTGAATGAACTTGACTGACATGCGAGAACTATGTTATAAATATAATATTCATCAATACATTGCCATGATCTTGAAGTGAGCTGAATTATTAATGATGATAGAAAAAAGGGTTTTATTAATATTTATTCAGCTTAATACATTGATACCAGGCATATATGCAGAAGTGTTTGTGCATGTGTGCATTATATTTAGTACAGCGCCAAAAAAACTTTCAAAGGCTGATACAGTCTATGCCATATTAAACATCATATGGTTTTTTAAAATGTTTTATTTAACGGTAAATGTTTATTTCTTGATGATTTTTTAAAGTTTATAATTATTGTTATATATCAATCTACTTTACATCGTAATAAATTATTATGCCTGATATAGAATTGGCAATGTTTATTTTTTTCATATTTATTATTCAAAGTGTGCACTCCTAAAATAAATATGTTGCACATAATTTTTCACTTTAGTCATGCAGTAGGCCTAGTTCAGAATGTTAACTTCGAGACCTGTTTTGTTCTAAAATTACATAATATTATATAGTGAATTATTTTCTTTCTACTTATACCTCTATACACCCACAACTTTGTTTCTACTAAATTGTCGCAAATATTCATTACAAAGATATCTTTTGGTTTGAAGATTCCTTTGTCATATATTTTGTTGATTTTTTAAATAAAGTATTCATATCACTGCATTTGTACAATACTTCTAATAAACCTGTATACATTTGTACATCATTTTTATAAACTTTATTGGAATTTTAAAAGCGTTAATACAATTATGTGTGTTATGGAATGTGATTTACTTACCTGTTCTGTTGCCTGTATTTGTGTCTTGCAATTTTCTTTTTAAAGATATTAAAGATTTGAAGAAAATGTTTAAACACATGTTGTAGTAGTTTTCTTTTTTGCATTTCATGAGAATGTGAAATACTCATCACCTATCTATCTTTGTATCAATTTGTATAATGTTGTTTTTTGTGTATTTTGTTGCATGTATTTTCATTGACACTATATCATAAATCCTAATACTGACTAATTTCAAAGAGTAAAAACAATTTATTTTAATATAATGGGATATTATTATAATAAAATATTTAAAATACAACTTGTTATTATAATTTCTCACAGTATTTAAAAAAATGTCTATTAAAAAAAATTGACAATCTGTTAATAAATTTATTTTAATTACTTTCAGAACTGATAGAAGATCACGATTAATCTCTGGTCCAATCAACTTCAGCCATATAGCACACTTAGGGCCTGATCAGGGCATGCAGGTGCTAATAGATTTACCCAAGGTGAGCTACAGATGTTATAACATAGGATGAATTTCAAATCTTTTAATTTCAGTAGTATTCTTTCAGTTAAATCGGCTGAGAAAAAAAAAATGAAAACGTTATTTTTTGTCTAGTAATGTTTGTGCCAACTTGATCCTTTTCTAAGTTTATAAATGTTAAATTATCTCCCCTGTTTGAGATGTACAGAATAGTTTTATTGCCCGCTGAACTGCTTTTTCTAGCTTTTACCTGATGTTGAAAATTCTACAATAACCTACTTTGCATTGATGCCATAATACTGAATTAACGAAACCTCTGTGCAAGATTTTAATATTGAATATTATGTAAATATAAAAATGGTACCGATCAACAGCAGATGCAGAGTGTTAAAAGCATGTTCCAGCCAAATAAAAAATACTTTTGTGCATTTTCTGTTTGAATGTACTAATTTTGAAATGAATTGTTGCAGGCTGCAAGTGGTGGTACAGATCTTGAGCAGATGCAGAGAGTAAAGAGCATGTTCCAGCCACAACTCAAGTCCATCCACGAGTCACAGATAAGAGGTGCTAGACCTGTCAGCTCACATTTTAATGGTAATTTGTAGTTGCATTCCAGCCCTTGAAACTCATGACACAATTACTGTTGTCAAATTGTTTTGCTGTAACATTGTGGTGGTAACTTTAAAAAAAAAAGGAGTGCATAATATATATTATCTATTATTTAGATGTATATTTAGATGCAGTAAAATGCTGCTGCACACCAATTTAAAATGTTCCAGTTGCAACCACAAATGTCACCAGGGCTGGTATTCACTGTAGTCTGTTCCCGAGGTTCATACTGACTTGATTTATAAACTTTAAAGTGTTTAACACTATATTTAATCCAGTAATGCATTTTCTTTTAGTTCATACAATTTTTTTCTTTCTTTCAGGCAGTGCCACGAGCCGTGCTGATGGAGGGCGACCAGGAGTTACTGTTGGTAGGTCGAGTCATCTTACGGGGTCAAACTGTGCTCATGACTCAAACAGTCTAGAAAAGGAATCGCAAATGTTTGAGGCAAGTAAATATAACATGTTGAGATCTTATACTTCAGTTATATAGCAGTTATTAAAACAA
>JAULBS010131649.1:0-13360 GCA_032355785.1 Symmetromphalus regularis
ATTACACAGGCTTTTCATTTTATTTGAGAGTAGGAGTTGGAAGGAAGAGAGTAGGAGGAGGAGATACTTTAAAGGAAGTCGTGTTTTTTTTTAAAGGGTAAAGTAGACGGCATCTGTTTGCAAATAGACAAGTAAATGCACCACCCCCCGCTTTGTTTTGAAAACACTATTACAGAAAAATGATCAACACATATCTGAATAAATATAAATATTATGTTACATTGTATTATTACTACATCATATATACAGGGTATTTGAAAATTATCTGTACAACTTCATCTTTGAATGTAGTTTATGATGGTACATGTAGGATTATTAAACAAGATTTTTTAGAATCTAAAGTTTCCAAAGTACATGTATCTTTTATCGAAGTAAACATTTGATATGTGCAGCGTTAGTGACTGACTACTGATAACAGATAGATGTGGTACAGGTAATTTTCGGACACCCTGTACTACTTTAAGTGAGTGAGTCATGACTGAAGATTTTTCTTAATCTCAACTGAACACTAAACCAAATCTGTTATGCTGTGCTGTGTAAGCTGGTGGTATTTTATTTGAGAAAGAAAATTGCTGGGGTTTCATGCTTCACTACATACATGTAACCTTGGCTTTAGTGGCTGCTTTAAGTTTATGTGACAGTCGGAACTCCGGTATTTAACCCAGAATTCACACCATGTATGTCTACAAACATTGAAACAAAACTAAGTGTGTAGAACACGACAAATCCACTAGCCACACATTAAAAATAGTGGATACATTACTAGTCTCATATCAAGTAAATAAAATCTTATTACTAGACTATTAACACTAGTTTGAGGGTTAATAATGTTCTAAAGATTTGATAAAATATTGACAGCAAGGTCATAGTGTTTTGTAAGGCAGATATACACATAGCTCCAGAGTTCCTGACTGAGACAGAGTAGGTCATTAGATACATACGGTAATGTACATTTGTATACCCACTGGTCCATTTTTTGTTCCATCCATCAGGATATAATTAGTATAGCAAAGACTGTGATATATCCACTAACGTGCCTCTGGGACCGTTTATATACTGCTTGCTGCTAACTCAAAAAATTATTCAATGTGTTTCTTCTGTTGACCATGTGTCTCAAATAGAGTATTTTTGACATCAAATAGCTGATGATTAAATAATGTGCTAGTGTTGCTAAATAATATTATGTTATTAAACAGGTGTTTTCATATTGGCCTTGTTATAGGTCCAAGGAAAGTTGTATTGGCCCGAGGCAGACAGACTGTATACAGCCGGTCGAGGGCCAATACAACTGTCCATAGATCTAAAACAAGGCATATTTTTAATGAAATATTTTTTAATCACCTTTTATGATGTCTGCTATTTTTTTTTTTTAATATAATTTTATTTTATTTTATTTAATTTTAAGCTATTTATTTTATGTCGTCTGCTATTTGTTTATGTAAGAGGCAACTCTCATTATATGATAACAAGTGTAAACGATAATACATCCAATTCAGATACATTTTATTACTCAGTTTTAGCACGGGAATGGCTAAATTTACTACATCAGAATTCGTAATTTACAGTGCATTTGCTTTGGAAATAAATTAACATATATTCTTTCCTAAAACAGTTTATATCATACATGTAGAAAGTAAATTTACCATTATTCAAAAACTAACAACGAAGTGGTGTAAATCTTCCTCAGGTAACATGCAGAAAAATTATATCAGAAGTAAAAGCCTCGTATAAACCATGGTCTTATACGAAATTCTGTATTTTCGGCCCTTTTCCGGTCATATAAGCCTGCTAAGACGCGTATGACATGGGCCGTTTGCTACATATTACTTTTTGTGTATAGGTTTAATGTTTTTGTTACTGCAAGTGATAACTGATATATTATTAAACTTTATTACCTCAGTGGGCATTCACAATGCGTTACATACTTTTTGTTATTTTCACACGTTAAATATCATGCATTGATTTAACTGTGCATTTCCTTCGGTTGCTCTGGCCTTTATGACCAATAAGATTGCCTATGCTAAATATGACATCATTATAATTTGTAAAAGTGCAAATGACGTCACTAGAACTAGGAAAAGAACAATATAATGTCATCCATGTTATAGGATAGCATTTCTCTAAACTACCGCGTAATTAGAAAGTGTGAAGAGTAGAATGATTAAAACTGTCTGAAGTAATTAACAGAATATCAAACTCATTACCATTTATTGTCAAATTTATCTCCTTGAAATAATTTGATAACAAAAGGCAACTGATTTTATATCTTCTATATTTTTGAAAAGCTTATAGTCATTAATCATCATCTAGTAATTAATGGTTGATGATTTTGTTTGCATGATCTGCATGGTGTGTGAGAGTCATCCCATCAAGTTAGTTTTCAGTCTTTCAGTCTGTGAAACAAGCTAAAATGTCAGTCCATTTGTATATACACAGAATTAAATCCTGCAGTTGTGTAAACTAAATGTGGCTGATCTTCATTACTGTGACATGCTAACATTTAAAATTCTTACATTGGTACATATCAATTATTTTGCCTTTGCCAAGAATAATATATTCAGAAACATGTACATTTTTTATAACTTAAATCATGGTTAATGAGTCACCATGCTACTGAGATAATGATTCATGAATGAGATTTCCAGGACTAAATGTAAATTTTCCACAATAACAATTCAGACCAAAGAACAGTAATATGTCCAGTGTAACAAATCCAAGAAAGACAAACTTAGTGTTCAAAGTTATTGTCCCAATTTTCTTCAACATTTTCCTGATTTTCAAGGATTTGCTGATTTTTCTGGTATGCATGGGAATGATCCACCCAGTCAATTGTGAAAACCTGCTTGTTTTCAACTGCTGATTATAAATTTCAACAATAGAAACATATATTTGTGGATATATTATTATATCAAAACAACATTTACTTAGAGTGAAGTTTCTTCCATGAAAAGTTGCCCTAGTAATATTGGTGATTTGAAGTAGTTGCAGCACTGCTCTAAACAACAAAATTCAGTTATATATTTGGTTATATTTCAATGTTTAGATTTAATAACAACCCCTGCAATTAAGGAAATATCCACAGCAAAATAAATGCTGCAGACAAAAAGTGTCCCTGGCAATTTTAGCATAAACTAAACTTTATTTTTAATAAGATAGAAATACACCTTGAAAAAAAAAAATTATGTGGCAAAAAAAGAGAATGACGGCAATTTCCATGGTATTTGCTGTGGGCAATTTCAGGGGTTGAATGATGAGTGTGACACTGACAGTCACTTTAATGATGAGCATCTTCCTGTTTCATACGTTCAATTAGTGAGGTTTACAAACAGCCATGTGTTAAGCAATTAAGCCTAGCAGTAGTACTGACAGAAAGCATGTGATGTTCAAGATAATACTTGGAGCCGGCATACCTCTCATTCACCTGATCATTGTTTTTTCACTTGTTCAATTCCCAGCTACATACAGTCTGCTCCATAATATTGCCTGCATGATGTTTTCTTCAACTGTCTTGTTTAGACTATAATTTTTAAAATAGCATGCTAGTGTCGAGATGACCAAACTCCTAAACAGATTTTGTGATAGTCTAAGCTCTAGATTTTGTAGCAGCAATATTTTTAGTTCAATATTACACGGTAAACTACAACAACCCTTGAAATTGCCCGTGGCAATCAGAAATGCCATGGAGATTGCTGCAGAGTTTTTCATTCTCTGTGGCATTTTTTTTGCCGCAGACTAATTATTATTTTCAAGGTAGGTTTTTTTTGCCACTTCATATTTGGAAATGTGTGAACCCTAAAATTGCCTTGGAAAATGCCATGGACTATTTCTCCACAGCATTTATTTTGCTGTGAACATTTTCTTAATTGCAGGGGTTGTACAAAAGGTTTCTATACATTGTTTTCAGTAGACTATTCAGAGAGCGTGTAATAAATTTTTACCACTGTATAAATTGTGGGGTTTTTTTTCTATGAACTTTTTATAACATGCATCTCCAAAGGTCATCTTGAGTGTTGTCTGTTTTATCTATACATGGTAGGTCTTGCTGGACTAGTGTGGGGCTTTCTAAATATGCAAATAGGGATTCCTTATTTCGCTTTAATTTTTTACCACAAAAGTGAGAACTGTGTACAATCACTGACTACCTTAGCAAATGCTGACAATTCCTGGTGAACATTATGTAAGTCAATAAAATCTCAGTCAACAAACATCAGATCTGAGATTATCCTAACTCATTATAATTCTTATATCAAATTAAGGTTCAAGCATGCTGTATGGGGCATACAACTCTGTTTTTTATGCTGTCTGCCTAAGACAGATGACTGGCCTGCAATAACCTGCTAATATACTTACCTGATCACCATGACAACTTCCTGAATTAATACAATGACCCACCATATGAATGGGTCATATTCACACTTACACCAAGTATCACTTGAAGTCACACTTTGTGTCTTACATTTCTTTACAAGTTTACCACTTGAGCATGCAGCAGCACTAGCTTGGTCGGTTGTATGTATTTTCATTCAATTAAAGTTCAGGCACATTATCCTGGGCACACAAGTCCGGTTCCTGTGCCACTTGTCCATGATAGACGTTAAAATAGTGTTAATAAGGAGAGAAGAAATCAGTTGCCATCACACTAATGTGGCTACGCTTTTAGACGAACAGCAAGGGATCTTTTTATATTCACTATTCCACAGACAACGTAAAGTTTGTTTTATTTAACGACGCCTCTAGAGCACATTGATTTTTATCTTATCATCGGCTATTGGACGTCAATCATATAATCATTCTGATGTATATTTTTTAGAGAAAAAATGCTGTCACCACTTAGGCTACTCTTTCAGATAAGCAGCAAGGGGTCTTTTATATGCACAGTCCCACAGACAGGACAACACATACCACAGCCTTTGATGAACCATTTGTGGACAGGAAAATAGCCCAAACTGCAAATAGGTCCACTGAGAAGGATTGATCCGATGACCAACAGCTTCACAAACAGACAGGCTACCATTTGTGCTACATCCCTCTCCTATTAAAGAGACAGGACAACATAAACCATGATAAACCAGTTATGGAATGCTGGTCAGTGTAAGTAGTATACACCCATCTACTAAGCCTTGCGGAGCACTCACTCAGTGTTGGAGCTAGTATTGAGATTAAAAATTCCATGTTTTGACAGAGATTTGATCCTAGTATCTACCAGCCAAGAGACCCAATAGCGTAAAGCACAAAATTGACACAGTAAGCCTATAAATGGCACACAAACATGACAGGAATGTGTGTTAAAGTTTTTAAATACAGTGTTTAATTAGTGGGTATTAGGTGTCAAACAAACACTAACCATGACATATGGTCTACCAAACGATACTGCTACTTCCAGCATATACACTTTCCATTAGCTCCAAAGTTATTTAAAATGCAAACCAGTTCAGTACATACAACAGCCTATGATATATCTTGAAATTACAATTGAAAACCATATTACTCCATTTATTTTAATTATCAATATTATTTTTATTAAAATTCAAATTAAACTTTTTCTATTATCTCTAAAAATATTTGATTTTGTTCTCTATGTTGACAGTCTGAAATCATTCAACAAAACCTTATTTTCACATTGAAAGAAAATTTCTATAAACATTGAATTTTTACTAGCATAGTTTTAGTAAAGTGTGCATACGTAATGGTGTATAAAGAATACTACTACTTCTGAATACAACTCAAGTGTTGCCATCTCACTATTTTTACACATATGTATGTATTTGTGTAACGACTATATTAGCAGCATTAGCTTGCCTCTTCCTGTATTTCAGCAGCACAATGTACGTTTGTGTAACATTAACCCAAAACAACATATTGCCGCATGGCACACATACAGCTGTTTATTTGTCTAATTGTTGAAGGTTTTTAACAGCTGACAAATACCTATACTTATTTAAAATGGATTGGTACATGAGCAGGCAAGAATGGAAGATATGTTTGTGTTCACAGGACTAAGCTATTTAATACTGACATTAATATGATTTTATTATTTATGTTTTTACATGTTATCAGCTGATATGGTGTGACCATCACAGCAGTGACAGGCATACTAAGTCTCACAACAAAATTCATGTAAGTTCATCACAGCAGTGACAGGCATACTAAGTCTCACAACAAAACTCATGTAAGTTCATCACAGCAGTGACTGGTATACAAAGTCTCACAACGTAACTCATGTAAGTTCATCACAGCAGGGACAGGTATACAAAGTCTCACAACATAACTCATGTAAGTTCATCACAGCAGGGACAGGTTTACAAAGTCTCACAACATAACTCATGTAAGTTCATCACCGCAGGGACAGGTTTACAAAGTCTCACAACATAACTCATGTAAGTTCATCACAGCAGGGACAGGTTTACAAAGTCTCACAACATAACTCAGGTAAGTTCATCACAGCAAGGACAGGTATACAAAGTCTCACAACATAACTCATGTAAGTTCATCACCGCAGGGACAGGCATACAAAGTCTCACAACATAACTCATGTAAGTTCGGCCTGTATGGGAATCTGCACTGTCTTCAACATTAACACGCATAATAATATTTTACAAAAATGGATCCTCATGCCAACACTTTTGCAGGGGAGAAATTTTAATTTTAAGAGGACACGACAAATGTTGCCTTGGGTTTAGAAAGAAAACTAAGAAAACGAAGGGCACCAAAGCAGGTTGGAGGGGCACCAAGGCAAATGTTTCCTTCAAAAGAGGGGCACCAAGGTAACTGGCTGTGGGACAAGGAAGGAAACTTATACAGCATGGAATGTATGTGAAGGGCACAGCGGCAAACCAGATAGAGCACTAAAGCATTTTTCTTGCCATCGATAATGTTCGATTTTCAGGATACCGCGGCATATAAGAGGGGCACCCACAACATTTGTCTCTGGTACTGTAGTGAAATTTGATCCCTGCTTTTGCAAGGACCTGTCCAATATCCTTAGGGACTAGTAGTCTAAAAGGTTACAAGGAGCTCATTTTCAGTAGGATACAAACAACAACAAAAAACATTAGTCTAATGGCTCAGTCAAAAATACATTGTAAGAGTAAGATGCCTGTAAAATGTGTGTTTTTGACGATAACCTATAGTCATCGGTGACATCCTATGGACATTGTTGAGTTTCTGGCCGATTTTGGGGCATCATGGACATAGGGAGGCGGGGGGTGGCATTGGTGTCATTAAACAACCATACAATGAATTAATTAACAAATTATGTAATTTTCAAGACTAAGTTTTTCCTTTCTTTTTATTCAATCCTGAAAATATCATTGATAATATTTAAAATGAAAAGAGACCAAAATCAGATTTATTTTTAATCGTCAGTGGATCCATTATCCTTGGTGTGAATAGTTACGAGTTATGACAGATACAGAGGTTATGCCAGTCATGAAACTGCAGTTTTTAAAGAAAAAAACATTTATGAAATAAAACATTTTTAAAAAATAGAGGGACAGTGGAAAAAAATTCAACACAAAATAAATCTATATTTTTTTTTAACATGACCGTATCTGTTATGTACAAATGATTCATCTTGAACTAAAAATAACACACTGAGTGCCAAACAAATAATTTTAATTGTTGAAATGTTCCAGCTAAAAATGACTGGTTATCCAATGCAGCTATTTAATGACTATAATAATGTTAGTATTAACTTATGTTTTAATGACTACCACTGGCTCAGATTGTCATGGAGGTCATGCTGGTCATGTTCAGCAAACAATCCAGTATAATATTGCCTGTTAACTACACTGACACCAACAAAACACCTACATTCAAGGACATCGCCCTAGACACTAATTTAGAGCTACAAGTAAATGTCCTCATTTCCCCTCACAAAACTAAATGCCATCCACACCACTAGTCCGGTCAAGCAGAAACCAAGTGAACTGGTGTGTCTAATAGTAATACATTAACTCATAATGCAAGACACTGAATCTGTGAAACATTCACTCTAGCAGAACCACCAGCCGACTTGGTTAATTCCAACACAATCATGTCTTAGCTTGATACCTTTAAAATTAGTGTGTATATCTAGAATATGTCTGCATGTAATTGGAGAAAATCACACATATTGGTATCTTATATACACATGTCAGCAATGAATGTAATAATATAAAATATAGAACCAGAGATAAGAACATAAAGATGCTATCTAAACATATCTAATAAGTAGTAGCATAGGCCGGGTCATTTAGGAGTGACAATCAAGGATTTAATTAAGTTCAAGCATACATTCTAAGTTCAAGCAAGCATACATTTTAAGTTCAAGCAAGCATACATTCTAAGTTCAAGCAAGTATACATTCTAAGTTTAAGCATACATTCTAAGTTCAAGCAAGTATACATTCTAAGTTCAAGCATACATTCTAAGTTTAAGCATATATTCTAACTTCAAGCATAAATTCTAAGTTCAAGCATAAATTCTAGAAATATAATTCACCTGCATTTGACTGCTATCCAGAATAAAAACCAGTTGTTACAACATCCTTTCAGTAAACAGAAACACAGAGGTTGTATTCTGCTGAGTACAAAACTACTTTTATATCACTCAATTTTAAGTAGAGCTCATGTCAATATTTGTCAAAAATAGCTATTTGTATGCCAACAAGTTCATACTCCAGTATTCTTTCTGGTAGTAATAGATATGACAGACCTCAAGATTTGCAATGGCAAATCACCATAAAAAAGCTGTTGTAAATCTGATTTGCAGCAGCATCGTACTGCCAATGAAAAAATATGCGTATTTTCTTGAAGATGCTGTTACAGTAAAAGAATTGAGCAATGGGAATTAAATGTCTTCTCAATATTGCTTGAACAACAAATCATAAATTAACAATGAAAAACCAATTTTAAAGATTATCTATCTATTGATTTGTTATTGCCAGCAAGCTTATTCACATTTGCTGGCATCTTTCATTTACTACAAGTGTTACTGTTTGACAATATCTGCTCTACTTCCATTCACACACATGTATGCTCAAAACTGGCTTTACTACAAGTGTTACTGTTTGACAATATGTGCTCTAATTCCATTCACACACATGTATGCTCAAAACTGGCTTTACTACAAGTGTTACTGTTTGGCAATATCTGCTCTACTTCCATTCACACATGCTCAAAACTGGCTTTACTACAAGTTTGACAATATCTGCTCTACTTCCATTCACACACATGCTCAAAATTGGCTTTACTACAAGTGTTACTGTTTGACAAAAACTTATATAATTCCATTCACACACATGCTCAAAACTGGCTTTAATATGAGTTTGACTGTTTGGCAATATCTGCTCTACTTCCATTCACACACATGCTCAAAACTGGCTTTACTATAAGTTTGACTGTTTGGCAATATCTGTTCTACTTCCATTCACACATGCTCAAAACTGGCTTTACTACAAGTTTGACTGGCAATATCTGCTCTACTTCCATTCACACACATGCACAAAACTGGCAGTCAATATGTTAAGAAAGATGGAAAGATAATCCAATCATTTTTTTTAATTCCAAACTTAGTCAACATAAATTACCTTCAAATAGATTGAAAGAAAACAGTATAATTGCATCAGCATGCTACAAAAACATCTCCAACTGTCAGAACTGTAAGCTTATTTACCACAGCAGTGCACATATTTAACATATTAGCGTATTTCAGGCCTTAGTTCAGTGTACTGCACTTTTTCACTGGCAACTATGAAAATTAATAGGGTTTAAAAATGTTTTAAACTTTCTTTCACATCATTGTTAAATTGGTTAAACAGTGGTGAGTTATTTTAAAAATTTAGTTAAAATAAAGTGAAAACATATTTCTAACTCTTCAAGTCAAAAACTGATTAATGGTGTTATGGTGTTCATCTACTTTAGGCTGAAGGATATTATAAAAATGTCTTTCCATGAGGTCTTGTAGAAATCTGATATGTAACGTAATATAATATTACACATTTGTAAGTTTAAAAATACTTTCAATGTCTTTAATAAGGCAGTTAAATACAGAAACACTGTCCTCAGAAAAAAAATACTTTTAAATTAAATGTAGGTAACCATATTCATTTATGATAAAATTAAAAGAATGTGCTGCTGTATTTGTTTTTAAATTATGTATTTATATTATATGTTTAGTATGTATATTTAGTATGTATATTTAGTGTGTATATTTAGTATGTATATTTAGTATGTATATTTAGTATGTATATTTAGTATCTATGTATATGTTGTAAAGCAGAGATTTAAGGCTCCCCAACCTTAACTCTGCTTTTGTTTCTGGGGACAATAATTTTATTTTTTTAAATACAGAAACGTTACACACATAAAGTCAAACAACTATTAATGACCCACTGTAAGGCATACCAATAACAGATGTAGATTCAATGGAAGGGGAATTTTACGGGCCCTATCCCCTATTTGTGGTCAAGATTGTTTTTCAAACATTAGATAATTATAGAGTAAAATTGCAAAAAAATGTCAGAATTTCTTTTTCCTTTCTTCAATCTAGGTTATCTCTATCCCCAAATTATGCATCTGTCCCTGAATAAATGGTCTTAATATTAATTTATATTCTTATTAGACAGGTCATGCTGTGTTAAATTAGAGTTAGTCACATACATTGTAGTACAGTCAAACCCACATTAAAGGTAAGCAGCCACTTGTGTTAATGGGTTACCTTTATTTTCTTCTAAATCAGCTAAGTTAGTACTATTTAACCTATATTAAACAACTCCCTTTGTTAACACTTATTTTTGTTACTGTCTAGATAACTGATTAAAACATGTTTGAATGAAGAAACACATTTGTTTTTGCAAGGATGTCTGAAGATCAGACATCCTAGAATTGAACATTTTCTTAAACCATTTTAAGGGCTATTCAATAGTGTTTATTTCAGGAAACCTATTTCATTTTGCATAACTCATTATAAAATATGTTATATCAAGACAGGGACAATAATTTATTATGTAAAAAAAATAGGTTATACAAATTTAGATAATTACTTACACTATTTTAAGAATATCGTTAACATTGCTTTATGAAACATGCTGAAAACTGATAGGAAAATCACTGTTTTGCAGATAATATGTTAAACATATAGTCAACATTGCTTTACGAAACATGCTGAAAACCCATGGAAAACCACAGATTTATACCAGCCATTCATACACAACTTTAATATCATGTTAAACATATATAGTCAACATTGGTTTATAAAACATGCTGAAAACCACCCCTGATTGTGGGTTTATACAAGGCATTCATATACAAGTGTAATATCATGTTAACCTCAGACTGCTGAAACCCAAACATGTGAAATGCTGAAATGTAAAACACCAATTAAACCTCCACCTATCCATAACTCAAGACATGAAATTGGCTGATCATTTTATTAAACAATGGCAAACATGACTTATGCAAGACATTTGTAAACCAGTTCAAGGTGTAAATTTTATGTACAATAATAAAGAGAAGTATTTAGTTTTTCATCACATGCTTAACAGAATTGACCATTTAGTTTGGTTTTACTGTAATTAAAACATGCTCTTTCACATATAACCTAACATGCACTATGCAACAAGTGCAAATAGATTAGAAATTTAAAAAATCATCTTCAGAGATGGAGAATGTTTTTGAAATAAACAGATGGCGAGTGCAATAAAAGATATTCAGTGATGATAAATGGCCACCATTAAGATTATAGCAAGGCTGGAGCTGACACAATCAGTTAAGCCGTCAGCCACTGCTGTCTGCTAGATACATGCCTGATGCAGGTCATCCAAGGTCATACAACAGACGACACAAATTACTTTTATAAGCTCTTACCCCTGCATGAAACTGTACTAGTTCTTTTTGGCAAAGCAGTTTATCTTTTACGCCTTCACATTTTACATTCCGAGATTAGAGACACTTTAACATTAAAGTGATTTCTGATATACTCGCAACACAGATGACAGAAAAGTTAAATCTTCAAAATAATTTTTATTTATAATACACAAATGTATTTTTGCTAGCTGACATTACAAATTGTAACTATCAAGTTGGTCAAGCTATGGCAACAGAAAGGCAGGCTTGTAAATCAGACTGTACCTTATCAGTATCCTTAAGTTATTTCTAAAAACATGGTAAATTTCAGAAAATGGACATGAAAATAATTAGCGAATTATTATTTTTTCGACATCCCAAAGAAAACCAAAAGAAAGCAAAAATGAACTATTTGTTGTCATGTTACCCATTGTAAAACATTTCTGGATATACCTTTTTTCTCCATACATGTCCACAGCACAATTTTGTGTTAAAATAAACTAACAACAATAAAACAAATAAGATATGGAACAAAAAAAAAGATAGTTCATTTAATAACACCTTAGCACATTGTTGCATCAGAGATTTTTTTTTTTTAAATAGTTCTTATAGTTTATTTCACCAGTGATTACTGTAATAGTTATATTTAATGAGCTCACCCACCCACCCAGCACAAAATATAAATAATTTGGGAGACATTATAGTAGACATCAAACATGATTTTTGCAACATCTCTACCGAAAAACACTGCTACTTCCACATAGGGTACTCATCTAATTAGTAGCAGAGCTCTTTTGAAGTTTTATATCAACTTTCAATTAGACTAGATAGTAAATACCATGACTTTTGTTTTACTAAATGGAATGAAAAACGCAGTCTAATGGGTCCAGTGAAGGAAATCGATTAGACAAGCCATCACAACTCAGGTGGCAAATAACATCTGAATACAAAACTATCAGGTGTACAGTTAGTTATGTGTTATGTTTCCTTATCATCTCTCATAAACGTACATTCAAACATAGCTAATGCCTCATACATTCTGATACATATGCTAGTAAAAGCCATCCTTCCGCATCAACAGATAATACAGGTTCTTACCACAGATAATTGGACTTGTGCCATCTTATAAGATGTGTACACTTATGAGAAATGCCATGAACTACATAGATATATAAAAATATCTTGACTAGCAGACTGATAGCAAGTTAGCTCTGTCAATATTTGAGATGTTAGGTGCTCCAGTTTTGGGAAGTTTAAACTGTGTATACATTTGTCCTCCAGCTACACTGGTACTCATTTTCAGGTTTTTCACAGCAGGAAGATATCGAGCTACTGCTCGTTTAAAAAAAATTAATAATAATAATAATGTAAAAACACACTAAAATTTAATCCATTACCCAGTAAAGGGATTTACTATATTTAAATAAAGTAAAGTTTGTTTTATTTAACATTGCCTTTAGAGCACATTGATTTTTATCTTATCATCGGCTATTGGACGTCAATCATATAGTCATTCTGACATATTTATTTAGAGG
>JAULBS010131659.1:0-13360 GCA_032355785.1 Symmetromphalus regularis
AACTTCAAATGTTGACTCTTCATAATTCACAATGGAGTCAGGACGCTCTAAAATTTGTTTTGGACTCTCCATATTTTTCGATGAATAAGAATCCTATATTTCTGCAGTTTATTTTTTACTCTCACTTGCCGTACAAACAAATTAATAAACAACTTGTAGGTAGGTAATATTTGAGAAAAAAGCTGGTCCTCCAACTTTTCAATTGGTCCACCAACTTTTCAAAGTTCGGAGCCCTGGTGACCACCTCAATTCTCAACGAATTTCCAACACTGCTTTTAGGAGTTTAAAAAAACATTAAAAAATATGGACTATTAGTCATTTACTTTTAGGAGTATAAAAACATTAAAAAATTAGGGAATATTAGTAATTCACTTTTAGGTGTTTAAAAACATTAAAAATTATGGACTTAGTAATTTACTTTAATTAGATAATGGACTGTTAGGAATTAACTTTACTTAAGCAACTGACTATCAGTTTGATTTGGATAAATAATTAACTATTAGTAATTTAATTTAGATAAATTATGGGTTGATATCAGTTTACATAAAGTATTAACTACTAAATAGTTTACTTTAAAAATATGATGGACCATTAACATTTTGCTTTAAATGATATGTTAGTAGCAATTTCCTTATTACAAATAATGGATTATTAATAGTTTATATAAATATTTAAATAAATTATGATAATATTACTACTATTTGCAGTCTATTTTAGATAAACAATGGACTATAAGTAGTCAAGATGGATATATGATGGACTGTCATCAATTAACTTTAAAAATATGATGGAAAATTAACATTTTACTTTAAATATGTTATTAGCAATTTCCTTATTACAAATAATGGATTATTATTAGTTTATATAAATACTGGACAGTAATTACTTTTAATTTAAATATATGATAGGGCTATTAGCAGTCTAGTTTAGATAAATGATTGACAATAAGTAGTAAAGATCAATATATGATGGACTTTTAGCAGTTAATTTTAAAAAGTAATTTACTTTAAAAATATGATTATTAGTAGTTTATATAAATATTGGATTATTAGTAGTTTATACAAATAATGGATTATTAGTAGTTTATATAAATATTGGATTATTAGTAGTTTATACAAATATTGGATAGTGAGTAGTTTAAATAAATGATAGTGTCTATTAGTATGTTATTTTAAATAGAGGATTATTACCTATTTATTTTATGTAAAAAAATATATTACTTTAAATAAATGAATAGGACAATCAGCAATTTACTTTCAATAAATTGTGGATTATTATAAGTTTACTTTATATAAATTATATACTAATAATAGCTATACTAGCAATTTGAACAAACAACATACATACAAATTTAAATTAATCATTAAAATGTTAACCAAATTTTTTTTTTAATAATAATGAAAATTTATATATGCTCCATATGAATATATGTAAATGTTAATAGCCAATGCCCCATTACCTTCAATAAATCATGGGCCATCAGCAGTTTAAATAAATAATGGTGATTAGTTAAATAATGGATTATTAGTTGTTTACTTTATATAAATAATTATTATTGGACTGTCAGTAATTTCATGTAAACAAATGTCACCATCAGCATTTTAGATCATTATTGGACTATTATAGTTTTAGGTGTGTCCATGGGAAACATGTTTGAATCTTTTTAGATATAAGAACATTAAAAGAGTACATATGATACATACATATTAGTTTTAGGTAAATGGTGGATTATTTAAAGTTAATTTGAGAAAAATTATTAGGAATAATTTACATTGTAATTCAGTTCAATAAAGGATTATTATCAGATATCTACTAAATGATGGATTATTAGATTTTTACTTACTATAGATAATGGATGGGACTATTAGCTGTTAAGAACAACAATGGACTATTAGTAATTTAAACGGATTAGAAATTTAATTTAGATAAATGATGCAGTTTTCTTTAGATAAATAATGGACTAAAAGTAATTTAATTTAGATAAATGGACTATTAGTAATTAAAATATATGTGGACTTTAGCATTTGAAACAATAACTGACTATTATCAATTTAAATAAATGAAGGGTCTATTAGCATTTTAATTTAGATGTATGATGGACTATTATAAATTCACATTAGATAAACAAATGGCCATTATAAACTTACTTTAGATAAACAATTGGCTATTTAAATATATTTTAGATAAACAATGAGCTATTATCAATTTACTTTAGATAAAATAATATTGATATGTTTGTCTTTAAGAATTCTAAAATCTTCTTCATACCAGATTAATACTCAACTTTTTAGAAATAAGATACTTTTTTAGCTTTGGCTACATTAAGTAATGTATCTATAGGTTAAACACATTAAAATAATTAATTCGTTTGATTAACTGATTTTGCCATTCACTTCCCAGTGACAAAACCATTTCATTGAATTATTAAATACAGCACGTTTATCTTCAAAACTAAATTATTTAACAAATTTCATTAAAAGCATTATTTTCACTTCCAATCTCAATGTAAAGTCATGGCTTAATATGGGCTGTTTGATAAAAACATGTACATGTAAGTAATAACAAAAGAAAATACCATTGACAGAAGCTGGTGCTTGCATTCTATTGTTCTGAGATCCAACTGGCCGCGACATGTTCTGCCTCTGGAAGCTACAAAGCATGGATAGAAAATTTTCTGTAGGAAACCTGCAAAAAGGTCATGAACAAACGGGCCTCCTTCTTTAATTATAATTTCGTACTGAAATACATCTGAATGCATTTCCATTTATTTATACTCATCTCTTTTTATTTAATTTATGTTGTTTGTGTTTGTATTGTCAGTTTTAAAGTGCATGAAGTTTTATCTATTTGGCACTTCTCAAAGTAGATGTTTTTGTTAAGCTGCTCTTACGCTTCATTAAGTCAGAGATACAAACTGATCCTCAATCCTAAGTCCTAAGTAAGCAGACGGTTAATTCTCCAGACCAGTCGATCTATTTTTAGTTATAATTGTCAAGTCATGCTATTTTGATATGTTTACTATCAGGTAATACATAGAGAACTAGTGATTTTCATAGGGTCTAGTATCTTATGTAAGTTGCTAGTTTTGGGACAGGAACATTTTTCATTTCAAGATTGTACACCATAAGTACTTCCTGTGGTTATAATAAAATTATTTTCTTTGATTATTTTCAAAAAACCATACATTAAGTTACTAACCCTACTAGTTTTTATAGAACTGTTTGTTTTAAACCATGCATCTAATTATTTTTGTATTATAACAAATAGTTTTTTTTTTTCTCTTGAAGAAAATTAGAAAAAAGATGTCAAGTTTAGTTTTTAATTGACAGCACTAGTTTTGTCATGCTATGGTTTCTTTTATTAGTAGTAGGTGGTAATTGTATGGTACATGTAGGTATAGTGCACATCTTCAGTGTTTGGTCAATATTTTGCTGCATGAAGTAAACACATGCTATACAATTCTTTTGATTGACATAAATGATAGTTAGAGGTTAAGTTTGCCATATATGTATATATTTTATTGTTATCTAGATGTCTCTAATATTATAATAATTTTGTATTGTATTTTTCCCACTTGAGGCCTACAAGGAAAATTATTATTATAAGTATATTTTCGACTTGACAAAATAACTTAAACTTACAATTAGTGTTGGCTTTTTTCAATTTTCTTTTTTTTAATTTAATTTTCAAGCACACAAATTTAAATATATTTATAAACATTTAGTAATAGGAAATATTCTCTTTACTTCTTTTTACATGTGTTTTATTTTATTAGAGCCTATTTATGTTCAAGCTAATAAAAACAATGCATTTGTATGGTTGATGATAATTTTAAGAATGGAGACCATCTGTAAATTGTGCAAACCTAACGAAAGAATAAATCATTTCCTTTTAAGGTGCCAACTTGTGATTGAACATGAGTTAATGTATTAAATATCTAAAGTTTAAAATGAGCATTTTTCCTAAAATTTTTATAAATATTTAATGTGAAAATGTAGCTGGGCCTATGTTTATATATATTTTAATTGGAACCATGAGCATAACAACCATTGCATATTGTCTAATTCATCTTAAATTCATATTCTGATCTGAATTTGTATCTTAATGGATTGGATGCTCACTTTAAATTCATACAGTTGTTATACATTAAATATGTGTAGTAAACATTTTTATGAAATATTTTGAAATTATTAATTATTTGTATACATTAAATAAAATGTTTCTGCAAATAAAATTTATTAAATGTTTGGTTAATAGTAACTGTTAAAGATTGTAATTAATTTAAATTAACTCTTTTTTTTATGTACAAACATTTGTGGATAATAATTTTAAATATAATTTTATTGTATGCATTTCATCACTAGCAACTGTTTTTGGTTACAATTTTGTACAATTAAATGATTAGGCACACTGTTTATAATAGCCATAGATAGTTTTATTTAATAAATTAATTTAGACACAGTATATGTAAATTTATTTACTATTATTATACAAATATATTTCTATAGTTCTGAAGGATAGATGTGTATAGTTATATAATTACACTATTTCACAAATACATGAAATAACATGGGATAGTTTATTAAATTAAATAATCAGACAGACTGAATATGCAAAATAACCAGTGGTTTGTTTTGGGGTTTTTTAAATTAAATTAGACAAGATTTAAAATATACAAACAATGACCAGTGACAATTTTCGTTATTATATAAGATTGGAAATACATGGCAAAAAAACAAGAATCCAAGATTGTTTTATTAAAAAACAAAAACCCAAAATTCTTATTTAATTAAATAATAAAGTCTGATTGCAGACACACACACAACATTTTGGATAGCTTTAATTAAATCATTATACACATTCCACACATACATGTATATGGAATAACCAGAAATACTTTTAATTAATATTTTAATATGAAGAAGTTCATTGTTATTATTAAAAAATATATTTAAAGAACACTTTAAGGGTGTAGTGTTCTGTACAATTGGCAACACTTGTAAATAAATTATCATTATTTAGTTATTTTGTTTTGAACTTTACTTCTTGTATTCTAGTGATAACTTGGTTTATTACTTTATCCAATGTTAAAATATATAATCCACTAGATTTTAAGCAGAAACACTCACTATAATAATAATAGTTTTGCGTAATTAAATCATTATACACATTCCACACATACATGTATATGGAATAACTAGAAATAATTTGGTTTAATTAATAATATTTAAATAAGAAAATGTGTATTGTTATTTATTCCATTTTTTTTAAAGAACATTTTAATGGTGTAATGTTCTATACAACTGACATTTGTAACGTTCTATACAACTGACATTTGTAACGAATCATTCATTAGTTATTTTGAACTTTACAGCTTGAGTTTTAGTTATTCCTTGGTCTTATTACTTTATCCAAAGTTAAAATATATAATCCACTAGTTTGGAAGTAGCTCTTTATCGGGTTCATGCAGTTTAATGACTTCCGGTACATGCAATTGGCAGAAGATGATAGCAGTAATGTATCTCTTTTTCTGTCTATACACAGCAAATAATTAAATCAATATAGATAATAGTTATAATCCAGACAACTGTAATGACATTTCTACAACTAAACGGTTGGCAACTATGTATGTTTTAGTCAAAAGTTGTTACCTAGGCCCAGTTTATGTTTGATAAAAATTATTAATTATATAATTATTTAATGGCACTCCCCACCCCACCACTCAGCACAAAAGAAAAATAAATTTTGTAAAGTGCGTATGTAAACTAATGAGCAATGTAATAAGGGATTAAAATAATAAAAATTATTAAATTTCAGTATTTATTTATGATTGTTTTCAAGCAAGAGAACTATTAATAATTATAATGGATGTGAAAAGTATGAAGACAGATGAAAATGAAAATATTTTTAAGTCTATGAAGGAATTTTGTTTTTATCTCAGACAAAGGTTATATGTTCTGGATACAATCTGAAAATAAATTATTCAATAATAAAGAAAAGAGTAGTGTATTAAAATAGTTTTTATGCAATAAAATTTGTTTACATTAATTACCAAGAGATTATTTGAAAAATATTAAAACTGATTTTTGTTTAAAGCTTTGTTTTAACAATCAGTTAAAAATATCAATAAGAAAACAAAATTTAAATGACAGTTTTTTTCTAAATACAGAAAATTACAATTTGGAATGTGCAGCAGTTTATTATGTTACCTCATTCTTTCAACTAAACCAAAAATTTCAATTGAGTTTTTATTATTAGTGTATTTAATTTCAACCTGGATTTTTGTGCTCCAAAATATTAACTTTAATAGTCATAAATTGCAATTTATTTTATAACAGATTATTTCAGTTATCGTTAAGTGTAGTTTAGAAGATCATTTGTGGAGCTAGAATATGAGTGGAACTATTATTGTATGATGATTAATAGTACTTTAATTTCTTATGATCTAGATTTTATTTTATTTTATTGAGTACTTAAACTTTTTTAAAAATGACTTGATAGTCTCTGCCATTAGATATCTCCCTGTGATGCCAGAAAATAGATGTGTCCAATTATTTACCTTGGTGGTTGACTGTTGCTGGGCGTTTGTGAATTCTTTGTGATTAGGCTAGGCATAGCTGGAGGTTGCTTTAGTTTAACTGCAATAAAATAAAACATGATAGAAGATACTTTAAAAAGTACCAAATAAAAATAAATGATAAATTGAAGTGAAATTATTTTAACATGTTCTTCAAGAGCTAAACTGTTACCAAGCATGCATGTTATGCTAATTATAAATTATATACAAACATTTTTATCTAGGTTCATACACATCTAGTACAATTTTTATAAGAATTTCAAGATTGTTAAGTATTTGTCATTGGAAGGAAAGATAACAATTGTCTACTAATGGCCTTTATAATATGGGAAATAATTATTGTAAACTAATGACTAGTGATAAGGGAGATAACTCTGAAAACTACTGGTCATTCTAACATGGGAGACAATTGCAAACTAATGATAATAGCAATAATGAAAATGACTGTCCGATTTAATAAAAATCCCACATTCCAACTGGAGATGATGCATAGTTACATCATTTATTTAAGTCTTTAACATCTAAGTATTCAATACAAGGCACAAAATAACCGGTGTTGCATCGCAATTTGCGATGGAAAAAAACGAGTTGAGTCAAATTTATCTGTTCAAAGCAAAATGCGAAACACCATCTTTTCTCTGAACCAATGCTACCTGATACACATCTGTCGATGTCAAAGCATATCACACACATATTACGATTTTTGATGACACTGCACAGTTAGAGTTCAATAATGTACTCTCACAAAGCTTTCTAGAAGTAGCCCGCAAATTGTTGGAAATTATTGCTACACATTTTACCAAAATTGCTAATAATTTTTTAACATTGGTTAGTAATTTGCTAGTTAAGTGAATTTTTTTTTTTTTTGTGCCTTGCAATATGTAGGTATTTTACCTTGGCAACTCTAGCAGTGGAGTATTTTGCTCTAAGAGATAATGCAGTTGAATAGCACATGGATTAAAATCAGTAAGTCTTAAGCAGAGGGCATTCTCTAGTAATAACAGTTAGAAAAAACATGAATGGAACATTAAATACAGAACAAAGGTTTCAACTTACTTTTAGCAGCAATAACGTCAGCAAGATCGCAAGACACCAAAGGGTCACTTTTACCTCCTTCATACACAGAGAACACTCGGACATACTGACTGTTATTACCAGCACCAGTAATACTACACACACTAACTGCCATGCCCACATCAGCAACCTACAATGACACATTTTTTTGCTTACACCAAAAAGTGAAACAGTAATAAAGAGTTGTGGGTGGAGCCTAAATGAACCCACCACACCCTCATAACAAAAAAATCATTTGTTCTATTCTAAGTGGTGCAAGGTGAGGAAAGTCAACCAAAATACAATGCACGATCAGTCTACACTGGTGGTGATCACACTGTGTGGAAAACTTCTTCAGAATACAAATATGATTTAAATATGTATGACCAATAACAGAATGATACAAGACAACCTTATCCAGAGACACTGATTTTCCATTTCAGATTTTCCCCTTTTCCATTTCAGAATTTAACAAATTCTGTTTTTACCGTTTCAGTAAATTTTATAATTTCATTTTGTGTTTCATTGAAATATTTTCCATTAAATACATAAATACGTGCATGCACACATACAAAAATTACAACAAAAAAAACCATAGAGTTTGGTAATTCTCAATTTTTGCAAAAATCGCTGAATTTAATTAGCATCGATCACATTAAAAAAAATGACTTATTATTTATTTACCAAACATGAAAACAAATTTTCATCGTTTTAAATTATCACAAATATTATAAATAAATCGACCCAAAATACATAATAAAGTTTCAACTTTCATAATTGTCGGAGAATTGGAACAAAGAAAATATTTTAGAAATGTCTGTTTTTCTCCATCAAATCTACTAGTGGTTGTCTCTGCAGTAAATTAATTTGGTGTAACACGCAGAGATATCAGTGTAGTCAGGTATTGACTATGTTTGTTTCCAAAATGCATATGGAAAATCTGTTTAATTAACAAACTGTGCTATTTAGAGATGTTTAATGATGTTTTCGGAGAAAATCGACAATTCTGTTTCAGATAGGTTTTTCCACAATTCCATCCACGTTTACGCTATTGCGGAAAATCAGTGCCTCTACTTTTCATTTCTCAATTATCTATAGGACTGCAAATCTCTCAAGAAGTTTGTTTTCTCCAGCACTGTTCTAATCACCTTGCCAGCTAGACAAAATGTATGTTAACAGAAAATTTGTAATCAGCATATGGGATACTAACATTGGCATGAGGCAAATTCAAAGCAGACTTGGCAGCTAGGTCTGCCTTTTCATTACTATTAATGCCAACATGACTGGGCACCCAATAAAAGACAACTTTTATGTCACCATCCCATTTAAGGGATGTTTGGCTTCACATACCTTAATCCATGATGAATTATTTGAACTTCTTTCTACAAGGAAACCCTTAAAACCTGGTCCTGCAGGGGAAGGGATGCACCACCTGACAGTGAACTTTTCAGATGAAGCAGTGACAACTACAAGAGGACCCCAAGGCTTCTTGAACAAAGCTGAAAATTATTAGTAAACAAAACTGAATGCCTGAAAACAAACCATTTCATATTCCTTTTAAACAAAAATATAAAAATTCGAATTTTATAACTATGTTTCTAAAATTACAAATGAACAATTTTATAACACATTATAAAATATGTTAAGAAAACAATTAAATAGTTATTCAAGAAATATGAAAAACTAAATTTACTGCCCAACACTTTCAATGAATGGAAGTACTAATACTACTACTAAATGGTTTACCTTAAACACAGCCTCTTTGAATTTTATCATCTGGATCTGATGTTAATCAGATAGGTCTGTCCCAATTAAAAAAATAATAGTAACAATTCCATGGATCTAAATAAAAATAAATATCCAAAGGTTCACTGATGACCAAGTTTCCTTGAGAAATAGGATTAAATGCACAAACTATCTAAATACAAAATGTTGATTATCGAAATAGTAAAAGAAACATCATGCTTTATTTTCATCATCTTCACAACGTCAGGGGTCCATTTGTGTCCATAGGACCCCTGACCGAGAAATTTCTTTTTTGAATGGATGCTTCTCCTGATGCGAAGAACAAATCACAATTTGGTTCTCAATGCATCGGTCTTCACCTTAACCATCTGGACACTGCAGGCGACTTATCTGGACAACGTCATGCAAATGCCAGACACTGAAGGCGACATTTCTTAACAATCAAACTGGCCCTTTAAAATTAGTATTTCCTGTTGCTTAAATGCATTAATAGGAAATGATGCAATACTTACATAGAATGTTCCCAATTTCAAATGGCAGATTTTTGAAGCATTAGAACTCCTTTATCGATCGAAATTTTCGGTGTAAATGTGGGTTTATTCATGAAGTTTTTCGTAACATGACGAGCAATGGCGGCGCAGCACTATGTAGAGATTTTGAAACGCTAATTAGGAATTAATATTATTTTGGGGTTTACTGAAGGTGAGGATTTTGATTTTGAATATTGGGACCGAATAGCGAGAGAATTTTCAAATAACCCTGAGTGTGAGAATATGGTGTTGAATGTGAGCGATCAGACCATAAATACGAATTACGAAGCGTAGTTTACATTTTTTTTACACATTTCTAGATAGCAAATCGTGCACCTACAAAAAAGCCTTTCAAAACCCAAAAATAATATTAATTTGTTCACACTTTTATATTATTTTATTGTTTTGTTAAGTTGATCAAAATGAGATGCCTCTCGAACTGATTTTCCCCAAAATTAATTCAGTTTGGGGGGAAGTAACTCTTAAAAGAATTAAAGGTTAAGAATAGAAGACGAAAAAATTTATGTTTTCGTAAATTTAAATGAAAAACCTATGACACAAAGACTTATCTACTACTTTTAAAATGAGGCGACTGTTATAAGGTTTAACTGCACCATGAAATATGCCAGGTTTTGTGTATCATAATAAAAAAGGAACGGAAATATACCGATATGTCATATAAATGTTTTCATACAGATGGCGGAGTAAGCAGCTTGTTTTTATTTGTCAGGGGTTCCACGGACACGAGTGGACACCTGATGTTGTGAGAATGTATTTTCATCAAAAAAAAGTATTTTTTAAGTCAAAAAACAATGGAGGAACAAGAAAACTGAACTAACATTTATCTGCAGTAGATCCATTTGACAAATCAGTCTTTGGCTTCACTTCTTCAGATGGAGGCGATGCTTTAGAGGCTTCTTGCGATGTTTGAGAGGATGTTTTAGACAAAATTCGCACTGAAAGAAAGTATTATTATCAAAATATTAGCGCAAAGGTCAAACATATTTTTTTTTAAAAGCCCTCAAATAAATATTACTTTTGCAAAGTTTCAGAACCACACGGATGAGAATGGCAAATGAGAAAAACATAAGATGTTTTTTAAAAATGAAAACAGAGGCCAGAGACCATGGTCAAAGGCTATATTTCATATTGAAAGGCATTGGCCCACAGTAATCACATCAGCCAATCATAATTGCACTTTCTTAGCCATCTAAGATCAGGTTTTTTCTCATTGCTCAGAAGAGAAACAAACCAAAAAAACTGACCTTATCCCACTCAAAATTATCTCTTTGCAGGCTGTAGGATTTCATGGGAAACACATTTTGGGTTCCGTGCCTGGCACTGATGGGAACCCATGGGTAACTGTTTTTCAGATCCATAAAATTGGTGATGGGTACCCATTCTTGAAACATTTAATTAAATTTAGTAGGAGTATATTTTTAACACACCTGTGCAGAAATTGATTTTTTTTTCTTCAGCGCAGATGCCATGATTATTTGCTCTAAAATGTGCTCAAAACAAATCGTCTGCATATACTATGCTCGCGCCAACTTGACAGTTCGACCCAGAATGCTTTGCGCTTGGAGGTAACAATATGGTGGACGAACAACGTAGGCCTACAACAGAACTGAACGACGTTTCTAAAACTTTTTTTTTTAATTGCCTTGCCTTTGGCATAGGTAGATGAGCAAAATAATGTAATCGATCGTTGACTTGAACTATTAAGGTTTTGTGTTTTTGCCGTAAATACTTAATTAATATCATGGGAAAAAAAATTTTGGTTCCGTAGTTTCCCCAGCACGGTAACGACACGTTACCGGTAACAATCATTACCGTGAAATCCTACAGCCTGTCTTTGGATTTAGGCGATTCAGGAGATCAATCCTGGGGAGATAAAATCCACAGAAAATTCTCACCCCTGTAACAATGAGTAATGCTGGTGACTTAACTGAAATTACTAATTGTCAGTGGCATTTGTCTTTACTTTTTATGAAATTGTTCTATTCATTCACGGTGACTTTTAAATTGGTGCAATTTCTTGCTCAATGTTTTAACAAAATATCTTTAAACCTAAATGGACAGCCTGTGAAACAGATGTCCATTATATTTCATAAATAATTCTATATGGAATGCTGACAAATACGCAGTATTTCTCTCAACTGACCTTTAGCGGCAATGACATTTTTGAAGTCACCAGAACTGAGGTAACAGGATACTCCATCAGAATACTGACAGGACACACGGACAAACTGACTCTTGTTAGGGTCGAAGTTGTCAAAGGTAAACGAAGTTGTGATGTGATTGGCTTGACTGGCCTTAAAGAGAACATAGTAATGACTGGAATCAATAAAAATGCAATGGTATTTCAAAACAAACAATACTTACTCAGGACTTGAAATAAAGCCATCTGGGAGTAACAAAAATAGATTTTTGATTCAGGAGATTAATTAATCAATCACATGCAAAACAACTATTTAACAAATTGATCCTTTGAAACTGCATTTATGCATTGACTGAATTTAAGTCTAACCAAAATATGAAGAGACAAAGTACTTTCAGATTTATCTTTTTGGTAAGTCTTTACAAAATATAACACAAGTTACCATGCTGATGTATCCTATAATCTATATATTAATAAAAAAGATTTAAAAATTCAAATAAATAAATGATCATTACCCTTAAAAGACATTAAAAAACTGTTCTCCAGAAATTTTGTTACTTAGGCAGATGATTGATAACCAGTTAACACTGTTAGATCTTGATTCCATCAGGATACAAAATGTAACATTGAGGAACATACCATGGTCCAATTAGTAATTAATTCTACAAATCTACAGAGAGCATACAAATTTCCACCCACCTAACCAAATTAGTACATTTAAAATATTTTTTAAAATTAAAATTTTATTCTATGGATGAATTTAAATTTGTACACTGGCAGTAACCATTCTCGAAAAAAATATATACCTTCAAATATTAAATTTGATAATTATGTCTTTGAAAACTCACAGATAAGTGTGGAGTCACAGACATCTTAAATAATAACCTTTACCATTTTGGAAGATCCAACAATTGAAAGGTTAATTCTGTTGGTCACTTTGTCTAATACTTTTATTTTAACTTTCAATTACAGTTGACTCTTTCCAGTTTGTGTATATTACAGAAATTGAATAAAATTAAATAATAGAAAAACATCCTATAAATACTATCAAATATTAAATTATGTGACAGAAAAATTATGGTACAAAATGATTGATATAGGATATTTTCCTTATCATAGAAAAACTAATTACTTTGTAGCCTGAACTCAAACAGTAGCATGTTTGCCTGTGAACTGCTCAGTCGGCAGATCGATCCTTCTCAGTGGAGCCATTTGTAGTTTGGGCTATTTTCAATTCCAACCAGTGGTCCACAACTGGTTTATCAAAGGCCGTGGTATGTGCTGTCCTGTCTG
>JAULBS010131670.1:0-13360 GCA_032355785.1 Symmetromphalus regularis
GCCATATACCCCTCGTGATGCTTCTACAACTTATAATGTGCTCTAGAGGCGTCGTTAAATAAAACAAACTTTACTTTTCTTTTTAATGACACCCCAGTACATTGTTTTTGTCAGACATATGGTCATTTATGACTCATGGTCTTCAGAAGAAACCTACTACCACCACACAGGCTACTCTTTCATATGTGCTTTCCCACAGACAGGACAGCACATAAAACTACCTTTCATAAACCATTGTTGACCACTGGTTAGCATAGTTGGTGTACACCAATCCAATGAACACTCAGTATGGACTGGAGCCAGTATTGAGATTAGAAATCCCATGCTTTGACTGATATTTGATCTCAGTACCTACAAGCCATGAGTTCAACAGCATAACCACTATGCGAATGGTGCTAGTCTCTATTAAAAAAAAGTCCAAAATGTATTTTTCCAACATAAAATCTTGTATTCTACACAACATTATTAGATTTGAGGTATTTAACTATTGTCAAGATTTTGTACAAACCATACGCTCATAGGTAAGTGGTCACAGCCATCATTCAAATATAATCATTAAAATTACAATCTTTTAAAATTAATTATTCTAGGTTTTCCCAACAAATACTCTCAACATATGAATCACAAGAAAAAGCTAAGATCTGCAAGAATATATACAGCGCACAACAGATAACTGGAACGAACCCCAACCAGAATTCCTACAGGGTCCAGGCTACACCAGCAACTGACAGCAGTCATGTGGCATACAGACCCGAAACAAGCAACATGGATACAAGTCATGTCACATTCAGAACACAGACATCTTCAGCACCAGACGCCGGGCATGTCAACTACAGATGCAACACACCAGATCTTTTAATGTCTGTGCTGCAGTTTGAAAATCAGGTAAATTTGTATCATTAGATTTTTGTTTGTTTTTAATTTGTTTTCTGATCATTAATAATTTATTAACATGAGGCTATATATATAAATAAACACATTTCAAAACCTCTTAAAAGGTAAGTGTCCCAAAACATCTGAAGGTAAGTGTCCCAAAACATCTGAAGGTAAGTGTCCCAAAACATCTGAAGGTAAGTGTCCCAAAACATCTGAAAGAGTAACTGCTCTAAACATCTGAAAGGGTGACTGTCCCAAAACATCTGAAAGGGCAACTGTCCAGAAACATCTTAAAATGACTTGAGTAAACCCAGCTAAATAGTCTGTTAGATCATTTCATGCAAACTTTTACTTGATTTGGTGTCTTATGAAATGAATCACAACATATGTGGCTATTTTTTCATGGATAGGAATGGATACTTTATATGCAAAACAATTAAGAGGATAGTTATAAACATTAGCCTTCAACTTTTTAACTACAATATTAACCAAAAAACATCTGGCTACATGCTTATAAAATTTTAATCTCTGGCCTTAGGATTGCACAAAGGCTATTGATTTTAATGTCATAGCAACACTGTTAAACTGAGACTATAGTACTAAAGTCTGGATTTCAGAATGAAGGTGATGAAAATGTGATTTACAAAGTAAAATTTCATATGCAGTTACCTTAATGAAAGATGATATTTACGGTTACCAGTGTCATTGATAGTAACAATTTTGATAAATTAACTTTGGATGGAAGTGACTAAACAAATGTTCAATGCAGAATAAAATTCAATAAATTGTGCCTCTACAATGAAACAAAAACAATATGATTTAAAAAAAAGTGACTTCATTTTGTTATTGGATATAGATTGTCAAATACTTGTCATTGTGTTTTGTAGAAGAATGTTTGGGGTAATCAAACAATTGTGCTTTCTATCTGCAACACAGGGAGTGAACAATCGAGGAGCATCAATGTGGTGTACTCCTGGCAACAGCCCCGTAACGTCACCATGGCCCAGTCCAGATTCGCATCACCAGGACAGTGGCTACTACTCAGAGGAACCATCACCCCAATACTACTACCATCCACAAACATCAGAGGTATTGTAAAATTGGCTCAAACTACTATGTAAAGAACTCCATCACTATCATTACGTAATACCAAACCAAAATAGAAAGTATGCATGTTGAAATATTTTTGTTTCATGGGGTGGTCATAGTAATGGTCCACTGGCAGATAAACATGTGCAACTTGTGATATTACTGCACACACACCTCCTCCTAAATGGCATGGTTATCTAGTTCAAGAATTTCTGACATGAATGTCATCTGGTTTAAGAAATAAATGATTTAATTACGTGCATACTTTCTTTTTTGGTTGAGTATATGAACCATCTAATTCTGTAAATATTCAGTATATTTTTTTGTTTAAAGACACCATCAGAGCACATTGCCTTATTAATTATTGGCTATTGGATGTCAAACATTTGATAATTTTTACACATATCTGTGTGAATCCAGCCTCTGATGGGTTTGAACCACTGTTTTCAGCTTGAGAGTCTACTACTGAGGCTGACATCTATAAATGTTCAATTAGCTACATTTTGCAAACATTACGTTTGGAGGTTTCATGATATAGCAAACATAGTCCCTTCTGAATAGCAAAATTTAGAGGATCTTAGGCCATCTTTATATGACTCTAACAAGACTATAGTCGTTTTACCTGCAGGTGTCAAATAGGAAAAAATTAACTATGATTAATTTCACAATACATGTTTTTGAAACTCCTTTTTGCTTTCAGGTGTGCTCAAACACAAATGTCAAGATACCAAGCTTCATCCCGACGTTTCTCCCAAACAGCAATTCATGGAACTGGCTCATACAGAACACGATGAATCAGAAGAGAACTGGCTTCATCAAAGATATAAATCCACCCAAAATACAGAGACTTGTGAAAGGTGATCTTACGTCTCCTTCTCCAAACACATTAAGAGAGATGAAACAAGTTTCAACCTGTCAAGTCTATAAATCACCAGTTTCCAGCACTTTGGTTCCATCGGAACAAAACCTATCTGGCATGGTAAAATCCATACACATCTCATCTGGTGAGGGATCTTCAATATCAAACCCCACGATGCTACCCAGAAAGTTTGAAACAATGGTAAGGACCTTAAATCCAAACACTCCAGGCCAGAAACGCAAAGCAACACCAGTGAAATCTTCCAAAGGGATAATGATGCCAAAGAAGAAAACTCGACATAATGAACCACTGAACAATAAAGCAGTGCTTGTAATGATGCGGTGGTATGAAGAAAACCGGAAGAATCCTTACCCTACAAAGTGTCAGAAAGAGACCATAGCCAAGGAGGGAGGCATCAGTGTAACGCAGGTAAAATCGTGGTTTGCCAACAAACGGAATCGTACAAACAACACACGACCCAAAGTTCAAAAGAAACAGATGGAAGACAAACTGTTAGATCTATGTCAGACTCTTGCCAAAGATGCCAAAGAGCCTAGATCGAGTAATGCCTATATCATAGATCAACTGTCTTCTATCATAAAATGTCAACCAAGCTCATCCTCCGATATGCATTGTTAATACTTGCTGGTAAGGAGGTTAACTGGTAAGTTGTTACATTCCAATCTGCTGGTTATTCAACACATCTGTGTGCAGATCAAAATAAAACCAAGATTAATTAACAACAAAACATACAACAGATTTGATTTGTGCTAAATCCAAAAACCTATAGTGCTATTTTTTAATTCCATAAAACAGGACATTATACACTGTTGGGTATCTTCTATTATAACTGTTAGTATGAGAATTCCCTATCTGGCCACATTTTGTGTTTCTTCATAAACACGACTACATAATAGTTTGACTACTATAAAGATGATTACACAGTAACTATTTACATTGAACTCACACTACATGTATCTGGAAGGTTTATTCACAGCTCTGTCAAATAAATCAGTTTTAATTATCGGGGTGAGTTTTATCTATTATTAAATTCATATTTCTAGCTGTAATTTATCCATATGATTTAAATAAACATATTAAAACTCAGCACTAAACTCATATGCAATGATAGATATGTTTTCAATGTTTTACACATACATGTAAACACATATAGTAAAAACAAATATAATATTATTCAAATACAGTGTTGACATTGCAAATATTTAGTCTTGCATGCAGTAATAATTGGATTTCACTTCAAAACATACAAAGAAATTCAAAATTACATATTTTACTCTGATGAAACATTAAAAAAAACAGTGGTGCATAAAATATTATTTTTGCATGTGTAAAAATAGAAAATTCTAGCACAGAAGGTATGTAACTACTAATAGATGTACATATCTTAAGGAAAATTACTCAATTGTATTCTTGATATTATTTTTGCATGTGTAAAAATAGAAAATTCTAACACAGAATGTATGTAACTACTAATAGATGTATATATCTTAAGCAAAGATTCCTCAATTGCTTTGTTTGTAAAGAAAGTTACGTTCCTAAGATGAACTTTACAAAGAACAGTATCACAAAATGTCCTTTATCAAGTTATTTTAATTAATTTTACTGAAACCAATGACAACAGGCTGATACAGGCTAGACTGTGTAGAAACTAGTATTAGTACTTCCTCCACAATCTAGCCTTTGGTATGTGCAATATATTTTATATTGGAACTGATGGTTAAGATCTGATAGTCAATTTTAAGTACAACTTTGTTGTATATGTCTTATTAAAATTTGTCAGGCAAAATAAAAATAGTGAGTAATTCTATACTCACATTTTTATGCTTCAACAATAATGATAAACAGATAGTAAAGTAAGCAAACATGAAATCAAGATGGCATCCTATGTGCTGTGGTCAAATACATATTATAGCCTCAAACCAAATACTCTTTTATTTCACCAACATGCTAAAGGCATGACATTGAAAATAATTCTTTCATGTTTCAAAGATATACACTTATTACTGTCTATTTGTGATTGGCATTTTTTAAAATACCATTATACCTTGAAAGGGTAGATTTCCGATTTTATCTAAATGTTTAAGTTTTAAGAATATAAGGACCCATTTCACAATTATTTAATGCTAGAGAGAGGGAGGATGTATTAAAACAATGAAATTTTCAAAATAAAAGCCTTAATTAGGAAATTCAACTACGTTAGAAAATTGCCTAAATTTGCATTATATAATTGATAAATTACCTCTTTAACCATTTTCTGATTGCTAGAAACTGATTCTTTCTAAATATTTTTCTTTGTAAAATGAGGGTAATGATAACTTTGACCCAAGTACGCATAAAATCAATCATGAGTGTGACTGATTTTATTTAACTGATGACATTTATGAAATCAATAATGTGTACATACTTTTAAAAATACATGTAATTTGCTTACTGTTTATTCACGTATGTTACAACCCAAATTTTGCAAAAAAAATACCAATCAGTCTAGACGAACTGAACAAATGACCTGTATCAACATATTTGAACTGCAGAACTGGCTGTATTTGAAAGATTCCCGTTTTTAAAAACCAGTAAAGATTGCATCTTGTCTTTTAAGGCCCTTATTTCACATATGGCCGTTACTTCACATTTGGCCCGTACATCAATTCCTTACTTCCTTATTTGCCACACTTATGATCTTCAATTCGTTTACTCAAACAGCTGTAATGGGCTGTTCAAAAAAGCTCATTTTCTTTTGCGCTTTATCTCTAATATATTAGTAACTGTACTTTTCTTGTTAGCTAGGCAACATTATGGCAGTGGCTAATGAAAAGTATTTTTTAAAACACAAATATTGCAAATTGTTTGAGGTCAAAGGTCAAGGTCACAAGGGTTTTATGGCATTAGGAAAAGGAATGGGTGAGACATTAACACATTCATACTTACTTTTCAGAGTAAAAGACAAGAATTTGCCATGAAAATAGAACATTTATTGATCCTAAAATTAACCTTTTGATATGTATCAACATTTCTGCAATTAATAACATTCAAAAATGAACTGTCAACAATTTTATCTCTAGTAACTGTAATGGTAATTTTTGCAAAATTTTGTGGATGTATCAAAATATTTATATTCATTTCAAATGCTTTATTTCAAGTGATAAAAAACAAAAATTGTTCATACAGCAAACATTGTAATTACAGATAACGGATTTTGAAATTAGAGCTGTACATATGTATGTCATTAAATATACTATACTTGATGGTGATGATCATGACCTGAACTGGTGTTACTGTGATATAGCTGTTCTATAGTTATATATGTGTTTGTCTTGCTGCATCTTTGTACATAATTTCATTGTATTCCATGTGCCAATTAAAAATTATGTTATCGACATGTACAGTTTGAATGGCAATTTTGAGTGGTAGCTTTTAAATTATAGAATCCTTTTGTGCTGTTTAATTATTGTTTAAATGTGGAGGCAGCTTGTTTGTGCTTTTGGATAGGGATGAATTGTCTTTATTTTTGTAAATTATACTTTGGGGACACTTATATGGTTTTTCAACAAATAGTGATTTCAAATATAGATGTAATAATATTTTGAAAAAAAGGCAAAATCTAGTGGTGGGGTAGTATCATGCTGGGTTTGTTGAAACCAGTGTAAGGTGTTTTAATATGAATAATTTATGAAGTCATCTGGAATATGGAAGGACAAAGTGATTTTATTAAACCAAATATCGTTAGGCTCATAGCATAATTGCCTAACTCAGTTTTTATAGCTTAAGGGAAAAAACACTTCAAACAAACAAAATTTTTAATGGTATTCTAATAGTAACTCCGAACATGTAAACAAATTTGCAAAAACAATTTAATATAACAGTGACTGCATATCATATAAATGACTTAATATGCAAATCTTTAAGAGAATGGGTCAAACAGATGACTTAGGCAGATACTGATTACAGGCTGTATCTAGCGTTCTTTTTGACTGTATGACATAGGCAATAATGCAGAGTGAAATTATGTTGAAATCTCATTTTGGGCAAAACATGAGTTACGCATTTATGCCACGAGCCTAATGATATATGAATTAGTCATCTATTTTGTAACTATATGCACCACGTTTTGTGGTTTTAATACATTAATAACATAATTGCATTTTACTAATTAAGTCTCGTCTCTGTGATGTATGTGTTTAATTGTTGATACTAACATTTTAGCTCCTCAGACATATTTGTACATCCATGGAGAAACCTGACCGACTTGAAAGTGGGGTGAGCACAAAGTACATACCCTACTTCTTTTATCTTTGCAGTTTTCTTTCTTTTCTTCTTTTTAAATTTATTTTCATTTTATTTGTTTTTGAAGTGGGTGGGAGTGGAGGCATAATTGGGGATGTAAAGGTAAAACTGTTTGGTTCTGTACTCACAGATCACTGTTAAAACTGTGTCTCTGTACAAGGCAAATTCCAATGGGTGACAAAGAAAAATTGTTTAGGCCTGTACTCATAAATCAGTCAGAACTGTATCTCTGCACTAGACAAAGTCCAAGGGATGGCAAAGAATTTTTTTTGTGCCTGTACTCATGAATCACTGTTAAGACAGAGTTCAAAGGGTGTAACATTAAAACTGTTAGATCATGTACTGATAAATCACTATCAAAACTGTGATGACACAAGGTGTTTACAAAAACACAGTTACAAAAATACAACCAACATTTCATGTCATAGTTATTGTAGGAAAAATAGGATGTGCAAATGCTTTAAAGCATTTGTTCAATATACAGTAATGTTCACTATAATCAGGCCTCACGTGACCAGGTGAAGTAAACAAAAACTTAGCTTTGATCTCACCAAATTTGCCCTGTGACTGTCTGTTGGGTGACATCAGAGTCACCTTGTAAAAACAGAGGCCACTTATTTAGGTGTGTTGTGTTCACGGATGAGTGATCAAGAATTGAAAGAAAGGAAGCTGTTAATTTAAGCTATTCTGGATTAATTAACCCAATACATATTATCGCTGTTTACTTCTCTGAAGTGTAATCAATAATAATTCATAATTAGTGTCTGAAAAAAGGCTTCTATGATTTAACATAAAACATAGTTCATTGCTAAAATATTTAGTCACAAAGATTTCATTAACATGTTGGTTAGGTGCGTCAAATTCTTCCAATTGAAATGTACCAAATGTGAGTAAAAAGCAAAAGGCAATCGAATGCTTAGAAACGGAAATGCCTAAGGCTAAGAGATTCAACAAGATATTCAAACAGATTTTAAATCCTTTGACGGCTTTGTTCATTATTATTAATATTAGCAAGTATTTGTACTTTTTAAAAACCAAGTCTCTCTCTGATTGAAAACTTCTCCCTCACAAGGTTACGAGGGAGAAGTGACTTTTCCCTAAAATTCAGACCTAGCTTCAGCCCTAGTGTAATGTTTTCCGCTTTGAAATATTTAGTCAGTGAGTAATCTCCATGTACAACATTTCATGTCTGCTGAGCTATCGTGTCATTAGCAAAATGGTGTGGCATTATTATTTTTATTATTTTTTTTACTACTATTATATTTATGAATTTGTATAAAAAAAATTAAAAAAATTGTTAATGAATAGTGCAATTGCTTACATATATTGAATTTATGATGTTAGCAATGATGCAACTATTTTTTATGAATTGTATATGTGATCATCTTGTTGAAGATTCCCGTGCAATAAGTCCATTTTTCTCATTCATTTTTGTTTGCATTTCCCATTTTTCATATTACATATTGTTTTTGTTCCAGTCTTGTGCATCCCATTTTGTACAATGCTTGATTTGTTTGTTTATTTGGTCCTCATTCTTTTTTCCCCAATTTGTATTTGCGTCATCCTTTGCATATGATATGAACAAACAAGTGAAGAACTAGGCTGTGTGTGATATATATGTGTATATATTTGACATAAAACTGAACCTTTACATTCAGAAACTCTATTTTCACAAAGACATCACCCATATGACTGTTTTTATATTAACCCTTTTAGTGCCATGTCTTGTTATAAATGAACTGTTAAAATAACGAAAGGAGAAAAAAAATGCCATGATGATTTTAAATAATGTTTTTGTTTATTTTTTATTTTCAGTTTTCTTCCTAAATCTACTCACGTGGGTGGTATAGTCATGTTTATATGGATTTTAAATTTTATTTTGTCTGTCTGTCTTTTTTGTCCAAAAATGTTAATTTGTTCCGTGATTTTTCTTTTAAAAAGAAGTATACGATGTACGTTCCCTGCATGAATCTAAACAAGATTCCAGTAGAATTTCATTAAGAAAATGAGGCCTGAATACTATTTTATTCTGTTCGTCTTTCACACTGTGATAACAATATGTTGAGACTTTTAAACTGTTTGTTTAGAATATGCAGAGTTTACAAATTGAATGTTTGGTGTTTTCATGTAATTTGTTTTAATGTTGACCTTGACCTTTGACCTTGGACCACAGTTAAGTGAAAAAGTGGATCTTAATTTCAGAGGATGTTATTTGTCAGTGTAGTGGCACTAAAGGGGTTAAGCTAGTGCATGCCTGTAAACTTTATATTTACTCTTAATTCATTAGTGCTGGATATTGTATCTGTGATCAGTTAACTCTATTTTTAAGTTCCTATGAAATAAAAAGTCCTTTGTACAGAAATTCAGGTGTTTGTATATTGTGTTTAATAGTTATTTTAAAATTTTATCAACAATATTTTTATATTTTTTCTTGGGGTAAAAAAATAAGATTTTAAAATTAAAACCCATCCTACAACTGGTTGGTTGGTTGTATTTATTTTTGTGCTTATATCAACTGAGGTTCAAGCACGCTGTCCTGGGAACACAACTCATTATGATTCCTGTCCTGTCTAGGACAGAGGTTAGTGTTAGTAATGTGGCTACACTTATCGATAAACAGCAAGGGATCTTTTATATGCACTATCCCACAGACAGGATAGCACATACCATGGCCTTTGATAAACCAGTTGTGAACCACTGGTCAATACAACCGTTTGACAACCAATGTAAATAGTGTTATTTTTCCACAAATAAAATCCCAATGACGACGATAGTAACATTTCTTAATAAAAGTAACAGAAGCAACATTTCAAACCACTGGGCCAGCAGACACATATAGTGTGATGCCTGCCATTAACAATGACTCAAGAAAATATACTGTCACATAGCATTTTAATGATTTACAAGGTCTTTGTGTGCCCTCAGATCCACACAAAGTGTCACTTGCAATATTTTTGCCAACCCAGGTATCAACAAGTACCAAATGTCACTAATGTAATAATTATTCTGCTAAAAAAGATAATGAAATTACTGGGTATATGCCATAGTATTTACAAAATACCTACTGCCTCATATATCTACCAATCACAGCTAAGGTTTCATTCATTTTGGATAGATCTGACAGTGCATCTCGAACTCTGACCTGAGAATCATTTGATTTGGTGCAACGCAACTTACATTCATTAATAATTACAAATATCAATTGAAATTACTATATACAAACATAAAACTATGCATTATTGCTTTTGTTACAACTTTTATTTATATTTCAATAAAAAACAGCACTTTTTATTTTTAGTTTAAGCATATTCATCAGACATTGACTCAAAGAAAAATTATCACAAAAAACACTTGTTCTAAATAATACAACCACAACCCACCAATCTTCAGTAACTATGATAAGCTATTTTATTATGTAAAATTGGTATATCTTTCAACGTTACTCTAACTAGTAAACGGTTCAAATCCCATCAACAACACTTTGATTGCTCTTTTTTATTCATCAAGCTCTCAGTGTTAACCATGCTTGTTGTATTGTGGATAACTGACAACATTATCAGTTTTAAGATGAAGTAAAGTAAAGTTTGTTTTATTTAACCACGCCTCTAGAGCACATTGGTTTTTATCTTATCATTGGCTATAGGACGTCAATGATATGGTCATTCTAACATATATATTTAGAGGAAACCTGCTACTCCCACACAGGCTAATCATTCCGATAAGCAGCAAGGGGTCTTTTATATGCATATGGCCTTTGATGAACCAATTGTGGACCACTGGTTGGAATGGCAGTTTTAAGATGAATACCGTTATTTAACTGTTAAATAAGTACATGTAGTACTTTTTTTCTAACATATTTGTATAAAAAAAACAAAGGATTGAAGTTTTAAGACTGCTTTATTGCTTCAAAAACCTTGTATTTATTTCTTAGAGATATATAAATATTTACAGTGGCGGATCCAGAAAATTTATCTACAGTGGCCCTAATGCTGATCGCTTAATTTTTTAAGGTTAAGAATTTTGTTTTTTTTTTAAATGGCAAAATATAGGGGAAGGGGGAGCCTAAATCTGCCACCAATTTACAATGAACATGCAATTGAAATTCTCTCTTGTGGTAATTTACTATTTCTTTGTTTTTAAATTTAGTCATTTGAAAAACCTAATAATAACATGATGCCTATCATGCACTGATATAATAAGTATTTTTATGAAGGTGATGACGAAAATGATATCTTACTGCTACCAAGTGAATTTGATAAAAAAAGTGAATGATCATAAGTTTCAAAGATAGACCGAATGTGAGAGTGGAGCCATGGTGGGTGTGGGGGTGGGGGGAATGGGCTCAAGACCCATCTTTATCATACAATTTTTTTTTTTTCATTTATAATTAAATCCTAAATTAGTTTTGATCCCACTTTCAGTATTAAATTTATGAACACCATCTTTTAATCCACCCTCCTTTCAAAATTCCTTGATTTGTCTCCGAGTTTGCACATAAACTAATAGTATGTTCTTATGGTAACCCCACTTAAGACTACACTTTTTATGCTATTGTCCTATGTAATGATTAGATCATAAAACACACTCATTAATTTAAAAAAAATATTTATTAAACCAAACATGTGAACCAAAAAAGACTATATTAACATTTGTTCATAACAAAACTCCTATAGCCAATATTTATTTTTGAACAGTTTATGTGTGTGTGGGGTGGGTGGGATAGGGGTGGGGTCATTAAACAAATATTAAATAAATAGAATATAAAATTATTGGTGAATATAATGGTATTCAACATAAATATGCTCGACCAGATAAGTTAATATTAAAATCAGTTTACTTTAGCTTCTTACCTGTTCATACCATGACGCGACAATTGTTTCCTATAAAAAGAAAAAAATATTAACTATAAAATCGATAACACCCCCAAAAACCAACATTAAACTGACTCGTATAAACATTAATAACCAGCACAATGATTAGAGGAAAACATATTTTCATTTAAAAAATTTTTTTTATACATATGTTACTACAAAACACTGAAGAGATTATAAATAAAATACTATCTTAAAACATAAAACCATATCAATAAAAGTTATTAATTTTATTAAAGTGTAAGTTCTGTTTTTAATATACACCTAAAATAAGTAGCATAAATGATGGTTCAAAACAAAATATACAATTTACCATATAGATGTAACTTGTAAAGAAACATGCTATCCCATCAGGCACCACTGCTGACATATCAACTAAAAGGTTTCCATAGTTACGAATCACAGCTGAAAACAAATTATGCAAAAAATAAATATAATGCATTATTCAAATTTTCTTGCAGCATTTAGCAAATTATCATCTTTATAATACTGTAATATAAAACCATTGGTATTACTTAGGAAATAAAAAACACAGAAGTTGTAAACATTCATATAGTATGAACTGAAAAAATCATTTTATCTCCATATATGTGAAAAATCCAATACCATAAGGCTATAAATTTGATAGTGTTATAAAATGTACCTATATCTTCTCTTGTTTCAAACCTTGAACTCATAGCCACTTGGTCATTTCCCTTGCTGACAATCTGAAAATATCAAAATATTTCCTCTAAATATCAAAACATTTCCTGAAAATATCAAAATATTTCTTCATAGGGCTAGAAAAATAAATTATATGGAATTAACTTGAAAGTAATTTAACATTTAAATAACAAGATAAATTTATATTTTATCTCTTATTTATATGACATTAAACAAATTATTTTAATGGTTTTGTAATTTTGTTAAAAGAAATGTTTCTTTTTATGGGAAAATCTGTTAAACATGATGCCCCAAAAAACTATCATTAAGTGGATTATCAACTGTGATATTTATAAGCATATATTAAATAGTAAAGAATAATCCCCAGAGAAAACAATTAAATTCTGAATATTCACTGCATAAAAAACAAATATTCATTTAATGTCAGGTTTTAACGTTTAACCATGGGTGATTATCTCTTCCTGGAAGTGGCGGGGATGGAGCTGAGGGAGTAGTGGAGGCTTGCCAACCCCCAATTTTGTCTAGATAAACCAAAGTTTTTGAAATGCCTTTTCCGGCTAAAACCTTCAAACAATAATAGACCCCCTGTGTACTTCGGTATATTTGTGCTAAGACGACATGGTTAAGTATTACATTGATATCATAAAGAGAAATACTGGTAAAGATTATTATATATGCATTATAATTTCAATTTTTTGAA
>JAULBS010131681.1:0-13360 GCA_032355785.1 Symmetromphalus regularis
ACCTACTCCTTTACACACGACATGATAAAATTTCCAAACAAATAGCTGATGATTAATAGGTCATTATTATCTAGTGCTTTGGTTTATCAAAGTCAATGTTAAGTGCTATCCTGCAGATTTGCACTCGTCCGCTCACCCAAAATGTTAATTTTGCTCACATTCCGAAAACGAGGCCAAGTTCAGAAAACCCCGCTTTCTTTAGGTCTATTTATAGCATATTCTCCGGCGCCAGATCTTCACGTTGTTTCAGTTTGCGCATGTCATCTGCTATGTCGACTGCTAAATAAAAATGTGGAAATATCTTGAAAAAATTTCAAAGCCACCATGAGAAGGAAGAGAGAGCAGAACCTAGGGAATGGATAATTTATGATAAAACGCGAAATGTTTTAAACTTTTGGTGAAAAATATGCTCCACCTAACGAGCAATTGTTCGATGTTGAAGGAACTGATAAAATAACTGTGGGCTAGTGGATTTTTTTTATTTACTAGCCCGGCTGGCTATTAATAACAATTCTAATTCCACAGGCCTGTCCTGTCTGTGAGATAGTGCATGTAAAAAATCCCCAGCTACTAATTAGAAAGAGTCACATATGTGGCAGTAAAAGGTTTCCTCTAAAGACCATGGGTCATAAAACACGGTATGTCTGACACCTGATAACCACTAAATAAACAGTATGCTTGGTTGTCATTAAATAGCTAATCCTTTACTTTTTTTAAAAATACTTATTATTACTAACTTGTACAGAGCTTTCCCCAGAGTCATAAGATGCTACGGGCCATGCTCCCTTAGCTTGCTATGTAACTTATTGTAAGCGCCTTAATATTTGCTAAGCACTTTCACTGTAGCACCATGTTGGCTTAAATGGAGGAACGTAGAAAAGGGAACCTCTTCTACTTGTTAATAACTTGGTCAGACAAAGGTATTCACTGCTTGGGAAGGGTCAGGTATATTATGCTATTGAATAGGGACCCTGGAATTAATCATAACATGGCTTGCATGATTAGCTAATTTTTTACAGATGCTGTATGTAAGCGCCTTAAAAAAATTGTACTGCATGTTAATTACCTATTTATGCTTTATCCATAAATTACCGAATTATTTCTCTTTTAAATATTGATACCATTATAAAGATAAAATAAATAAATACAATGTTGTTCTGAAGTGCATTACAAATTAAGTTTTAAAATACAGAGGTGGATCTAGAATTGTAAAAGAGGGAGCGGAATATAGCTCAAACGGTAGTGTGTCTGCCTTTGAACTGGTCGGACATCAGGTTGATCCTTCTCAGTGGACCCATTTGCAAATTGGTCTATATTCTATTCTAACAAGTGGTCCACAACTGGTTCATTAAGGGCCGCATTATGTTCTGTCCTGTCCGTGGGATGATGCATATAAAAGACTCCTTGCTGCTTATTGGAAAGAGTCCAATAGCCGATGATGAGATAAAAATCAAATGTGCTCTTGGGGTGTCATTAAGTAAAACAAACTTTTATTTCTCTTTTAAATATTGATACCATTATAAATATAAATTAAATAAATAGTTTTAAATTTGTTACTTATGAATGCTTTTCAAATTAAGTTTTCAATTACAGGGTGGATCTTGAATTTTACAAGAGGGAAATGTAATGGAATAGAGTAAACAAAATGTTTTAATGTACTGGAAAATGTAATATTTATCAGCAAAATGGGATGCAGTTTACACTCCACACCACCTATAAATACACAATTGAATTATTCTTTTTACAGTAATTAAAAAATTGGTTTTAAAATTTTGTCGGCCTTGCAACTGTAGCTTTTGAACAGCTCAAACATTGCAGTCTATCAATCTTCACAATAAAATTATGACATTTAAACACATAACTCAGAATGGGGTGAAAACTGATGGTTGTCACAGTGTGACCTCTTTATTTATCATATGCTGTGAACACCTGTGGCCATATTTATAAAGATGTTTTTATGATAAAACATGCTATATGTGTACCACCTATAATACTTAAAACATCAGTGTTCCACATTATGTAGAAATCACGTAATAAGAAGGGAGGGAAAGGGTATGAACAGTAGTGACAGTCTGCCATAAGAGGTATAAACATGTACTGCTTTTTATCGAGGTATCACTTGTATAGTTTCAGTCGCAGATTGAATGTAATTGGGTCTGTTATCCTTGATCACATTAGTTATTATAACAGTTATAACTCCATCAGTAAAAATTACATAGTGATAAAAACATCTTTTAGAATTTACTTTTATAACTGCCAAGTTCAAGTTAATTTAAGCTCTGTTCGGTGGCTTATACCCTTTGAGTTTCCTCTTTAGATGTATGAATACGGAAGAGGCTAGATAACGAGCATCTCGAGTTGGTGTTATAACGTCATAATGCTTTTAGTCACAGTAAAGGGGCCATGTTTCTTTTTGGAAAATCATTTAAAAACTAACCCTAACTCCGGTTAGGGTTAGGCTTAGAATAAATTAACAGACGCCATAACACCAACTCGAGATGCTCGGGATCTAGCCTCTTCCGTATGAATACCCCCTGACTTTTGCACAAGCAGTTCTGAATACCTTCATTTTTCCTGAGAATGTGGAACACTAAAACATGTTTTTATCTTGAAATATATTAAGTTTATAAATATGTCCATAGGCGTTAATCCTGGGTGGGTGTTGGGGGCATGGGGCACACATCTCCCCTCTTTTTGGATTGGTGAGGAGATGCCTAGTATATAATTATCCCACCCACATAGCACATAAAAAATGAAAGATGAGAGACCAACCAGTCTTGAATAACAGTTTTAGTAAATTAGGGATGATGAACTTTTAGAGGACTGAAAATTAGATTTTACATTTTTGTGCCATAAGATTTGTATTTTTATTACAGTACTGTCACATACTTTATCAAGAACATTTATATATCCCACTTCTGACAACCAAAACTGTTCCACTTCTGACAACAAAAACTGTCCCACTTCTAACAACAAAACACATGATCAGTACATTTGGAAATTTAAAGATGAATGCATTTGGAAATATAAAGAATCAAACATTTGGAAATATACAGTCATGTATTTGTAAATATAAACAGTCATACATTAGGACATTTAATGATGGATGTGTTTGAAAATATAAAGAGTCATACATTTGGAAATTTAAATGTGGAAACATTTGGAAATATAAAATGTCATACATTTGGAAATATAAAAAGTCATGCATTTGGAAATTTAAAGATGGATAAATTTGGAAATATAAAAGTCATACATTTGGAAATTTAAACATGGATATATTTGGAAATATAAAGAGTCATACATATGGAGATTTAAAGATGGAAACATTTGGAAATATAAAAAGTCATTCATTTGGAAATTTAAAGATGGATACATTTGGAAATACAAATGTATATAAGAGTCATACATTTGGATTTAAAGATTGAATGAAAATTTAGCATCGTAATGTTAGTTTGAAAGCAAGATGGACTAACCACATTGGAAATTATTTAATGGATTTTCATCCCTAACATTTGACTTCATATTCTTTGTTTAGAAAAAATTTGTATTTAAATAAATAATTTAAAATATTTAATTTACTACATTTGTAATGTTAATTTTTACATGTGTTTTGTTAACATTAATTCTGTTAAGAATTTTTCCACACATCTGTTAAGTGTCTGAAAAGTTGCTGTGACATACATGCTGTGACATTTTAAAAGACATACCATTTGTTTGCAGGTATCTTTGCCTATCTTAACTACCTGGTGCCAAGCACAAGACGTGAGATTTTAGAGATTTTAATCAATGGCTTGAAGCGACTGGAGTACAGAGGTTACGACTCAGCAGGTAAGATCAATGTAATTTTTACCAGCCACACTTTCATACTGTTTGCTTTTGGCCTAGGAGAAATGGCGTAGCAATACATGTATGTACATAATGAAGGCCATTGACTTGTTAGCTTGTCAAAAATGCTTGTTGGACATTCAACTTTTAACTCTAAAACTTTGCTAAGGCCATAAAAATAAGTTTATATATAAGCACGTATGAGATGGAGGGCAATAGTGAAGGGGGGGAAATTATCCACCCCAAAACTGGAGCAAGTTTCTTATTCGGACACAAATTTATTAATAAAATTAATAAATTATAGTAAAAAAAGATTAGTAATGGGATTTGCATCATTAACTGGGAGGGAAATGACTTCAACAATTTATTTTCTTTGCACACATCTTGCCATCAGTATGTTTTTTGAGGAGCGGGACATAGCTCAAATGGTAGCGTGTCTGCCTGTGAAGCTGTCAGTCATCGGATCGATTCTTCTCAGTGGACCCATTTGCAGTTTGGGCTATTTTCCATTCCAACCAGTGTTCCACAACTGGTTCATCAAAGCCCATGGTATGTGCTGTCCTGTCTGTGGGAAGGTGCATATAAAAGACCCCTTGCTGCATATTGGAAAGAGTCGCCGATGTGGCAACAGCGGGTTTCCTCTAAATCATTATGTCAGAATGACCATGTGATTGACGTCCAACAGCCAATGATAAGATAAAAATCAATGTGATCTACAGACTATTTATTCTGTGGAACCTACTGAATATATATGTGTAATTGTATTTTCAGGAATTGCTTTTGAGGGAAGTGAATGTGACAGTAACAACTGTGAGATCAAACTTGTCCGACAGCCCGGCAAAGTGAAGAATCTAGAAAATGCTGTCAAAAGTGAGTATGTTTATTTGCATCTAGGGTAACCCAGATTTCCATAACTTGGATTTGAAGCAAGAATTTAGTCAAACTAAACTGACAATCTGCCTGGAAACATCCATTGTGACACCTCATGCACCATTTACATGTGTTTTGCATGAGTGTCATTCCATGCATGCAAATTTTAAAATAAAAGGGATGAGATTTTCCTTTCATAATCGCTTTTCAGTTTGAAATTTGTTACAGGCCTCATTATAAATATTGCATCTTTTGCATTAGGTTTTATATCAGATCTTTACATTTTGTTGTTTCTGACAAATAGAAAATGTAAGGTCACGGTCAATCAAACTTGGATCATAGTTGTAATTATCAGGGACCGAAGAGCTGGTGGGGCCTCACCACACTTTTTAGGGGACAACTAATTAAAAAAAATTATATTTTTTTTGGTTGAATAATAATATTTTCAGACTCATTGACAAAATAAGATGGCTGAAATCTAGAGTGTTTTCGGAGTATAAGGGTTCCCCTGCAGAAATGCTACTTTACAGATGCCCCATACTTTCAAAAGAACACTACAGGCCCTGGTTATAACCAATGAGTGTTATCTCAGGCCATTTTCTTTAATAGATTTTTAAATTAAAATATTTAAAAAAACAAAATATATATTTTTTAATGAGTCACATCACTTCTTGTAAGCTTATAACCTTACATTAAACCAACCTTACATTCAGGATCTAATAGGGGATACTTGCTCAACCCCCGAAATTGCCCGTGACAATCAGGAATGCCGTGGAGATTGCCGCAAAGTTTTTTCAATTCTATGTAGCACTTTTTTTGCTGTGGACTAAATGTTTTTTTCTCAAGGTGTATTTTTTCTTATTAAAAATAAAGTTTACTTTAAATGCTAAAATTGCCATGGATACTATTTCTCCACAGCATTTATTTTGCCTTCGACATTTTCTTAATCGCAAGGGTTGCAAATTAAATTGGAACCAGTGAAATCGGTATGTAGTGCTTCTGAAGGTAACTTATGCTAATATAGGCTAGATTACATAATGCACAGTATATAATTCATGGGATTCTTGTGTGAAAAAGATACCTTCTTTTATAGATCTCAGTTAATCCTCAGTTTAAAAGCCTAACTCTCTTCTTTGTTGTATTCACGAACTGAAGCTACTTTATGGTTGGCCCTTTTTAGACTGAGCAGGTCTGTGAGTTAAAGTCTACAAACATACATGATATTGTCAATTAAAAAACATTTTCTGCTACCCAATATGTATTTTAGCAATGGGGTGGTAGGTAAACTGATATGTTCTTATTTAAAATGTATAATCCATTTGTATAGTACAGTGGTTTGTGTTATGTCTGGCTTTTCAGTTCAATGATTTTAATAAATAGTTCTCCCAGACATGTATTTTAGCTGTTTGTTAGTTGGTAAACTGATAATAGTTTTATTTTAAAATATTTAATATGTTAAACGTAACAATGGATAATTTCTGGTATGCTTCCGCGGTTTGTATTATGCCTGGTTTCCTTGAGTTTGATTAAAAGATTTATTATTTACTTGAGTGACCTTGGGATATTGATACACAATGGAGGTATTGGTAAAATATGTAAAAATATTTTAGCTGACTCACTGCAAATGCTATCATGGTTCCATCTTGAAATACCACACCTGCAAGTGGTGTATAATACAAGTCAAACGGTAGTGTGTCCACCTGTGAACAGGTCGGTCATTGGATCAATCCTTCTCAGTGGACCCATTTGCAGTTTGGGCTATTTTCCATTCCACCCCGTGGTCCACAACTGGGTCATCAAAGACTGTGGTATGTGATGTCCTGTCTGTGGGACTGTGCTTATAAAAGACCTCCATTCTGCTTATTGGAAAGAGTAGCCTATGTGGCGGCAGCAGGTTTCCTCTTAATAAATAGATCAGAATAACCATATGAACGATGTCCAATAGCCGATGATAAGATAAAAATCAATGTGCTTTAGAGGCGTCGTTAAATAAAACAAACTATTTATTTAATACAAGTCATATTCCATTATGAGAACTAATAATTGTTCAGTTAGATAGAGCAGGATGTACATTTGTATAACTCAAGAGGTAATACATTACCCTGGGCCATGATGGGTCATCAGATCTATCCCCTTCAGCAGAGACATTGACTTTTAACCATTCCAGCAAGTGGTCCAAAATTGTTTTTAAAAAGGCCATGGTATATGTCTGTGGAAAAGTACATAAAAATGTTCCTTTGCTGTTTTTATGGAATGAGTAACCTATTTGGCAGCAGTTTTCTTCTGAAGACCATAAGTTACAAGTACTAGCCTGTGAATAAACATTGTGCTGAGGTGTTGTCGAACAAACAATCTTCTTGTCATGTTTGTTACACTTGTAATGTCGGGAGTGAATATTATTATTTTTTTGCTTATGTGTCCATGTAATAAGAGACCTTAGAATTAAGTATTTAAAATCATATTAAAGGCATATTCTCACGAAATTTAAGAGATTTTGTGCTCTAAATATTAATTATGAATGACACCTACATGCATTTGTGATACTAGATCTCGCTTTTATATCATGCAATATGTTTTACCTGAACCATGGTACAGGGAATTCCATGTCGAGTTTATGATTTATGGCACTTTATCATAATTCAGTTATTATTTTTAAAATATTTATAATAAGCAAGATGCAGTGGTTATTTAAGTAGTATGAATGATGTATTCCTATGGACAAATCAGATGTTTATATTTAAAATTAATTATTTGTTTGGAAATTAATTAGGTCAGGGGTCTGTGGGAGTATGCGTTTAAGCATGGTGTTGAGTTAATAAACGGATGATTTTGTTAACATTTATTAACATCTGCACATTTTTGGAGGAGAAGATGAAGAGATTTGATTTTTAGTTATTGAAAAGGTGTATTTTAGGGAATGGGCTAAAAGATGTAGGTAGGACATTTTATTTCAGTTATTATTAATTTTTAGCATTATCAATTTTACTGGGGAAAAAAACTGAATAAAAGGATTAAATATAACTTTTTTTCTAGGTTGATTTTTAGTTCCCCAACACAAATTTTGCCGAATAACTGAAATTTCAATATGGTGCAAACATTAAAATGGGGTGATTTTGCATAACCATGGCATCAGCTTAGGAATGATCATTTAGAATTACACAAGGTGGACATCAACACCTGTAATTAAGGAAAAGTTCACGGTAAAATAATTGTTGTTGAGAAATAGTGTCCACTGCATTTTCCATTGCAATTTTAGCATTCACATGTTTGCAAATCTGAGTTTGATAAGGAAATAATACATCAAAAAAGTGCCACAGAGAATGTGGGCAATTTCAAGGGTTGGGACATTAAATTATAATTATTTTAACTTCCTGTAATTATTCAGTGCATTTCATTTTCAGATGATCTCGATGTTGACTTTGACAAATCTTACAATATCCATGTTGGAATTGCTCACACACGTTGGGCAACTCACGGCGAACCCAATGCAACCAACAGCCATCCACAGCGATCAGACATAAACAATGGTAAGTTGTTGAGTTAACCCTTTTAAGAGATAATATTGTTTCCTGCCAATGATTATGGTGAAAAAGCACATTAAAAAATTATTGATTATTTCAACATGCATTATTATTATTTTTGGGGTGGGGGGTGTATACATGTACTTAAGATAATCAGAACTGAGAATGGGGGGATCTTATGCTTAGCTTTTAAAAATATGTTATGTTCATAATATCAGATAATTTGTTATCCTGGTTATAACTATGCAGTCACAAATTCCATATTTATAAACAGAATATAATACAATGTCATTTGTTTTCAGAATTTGTTCTTGTGCACAATGGTATTATCACAAACTACAGTGAAATTAAAGCATTTTTGGTAAGTATTTCTCTTTGTGCTATCTATTCATGAATTATAAACAGTAGCAGACATACAGGGGCAAAAACCACTTGTTTTTCTGTGAAACAATTTTTTCACTTTGTATATAAAAAAGGGAAAATGAGTAGAAACGGATGTTACACCCATCTTTATTACTATATTTAGATATTTAGGTTCCCAGTGGTTCCCCACATAATTTAATGCCTTAAAAATGGGAAAACAAAAATCTTTGCCATTTGAACCCCCCATTTCCTTAAAACCTAAAAAGTAAAGTAAAGTTTGTTTTATTTAACAACGCCTCTAGAGCAAATAGATTTTTACCCTATCATCGGCTATTGGACACCAATCATATGGTCATTCTGACATATGTATTTAGAGGAAACCCACTGCTACCATATAGGCTACTCTTTCCAATAAGCAACAAGGGATCTTTTATAGGCACCGTCCCACAGATAGGACAGCATGTACCACGATCTTTGATGAACTAGTTGTGGACCACTGGCTGGAACGGAAAATAGCCCAAACTGCAGATGGGTCCACCGAGAAGGATTGATTCGATGACCGACAGCTTCACAGGCAGATATGCTACCATTTAAGCTACATTCCGCTCCCCTGTAAAAAATAGAAAATTGCATGTAAAATGTTATGGATTTACTATACATTGTGTAAGGTAGCATATGCTGAGAATGAACTTCATACTCCTGATCTACTGGTGCTGACATAACTTCATAAGTCAGCTTTTAATCTGACTGTAATTAATATGCTCTTGTCCTGTTTGGGTGTGTTATATAATATATCACACAGGATATATTTCATTATATAACCATCGATTGTCAACTTATATTACTTGCAAGATATATGCTAATATATGCAGCAGACTTTACTTAATGAGATATATACCGGCATTATGTATTTGACATAGAGCTAAAGTGTACTATGTGCATATTGTAATGGAACCCTCAAACAGGATGGATAATGATTTGTTACAGCTTAACAAACAGTTTAATCTCATGTAAATAAACATTAGGTGTTATAAATCTTGTTTAATCTGTTAAGTACATTTTCTCAGAAGTGACTATACATTTAGATTTCTTGGTAAATTTACATAATACACAAGTCAAGCTCTCTGGGTTGTCATATTAAAGGCTACTGATACTTGTACATATTTATGTAACCTGAGAGGGTGCTCATAACAGGGACATATTTTTCATATTTACAGGGACATATTTTTCATATTTTCTCACTTACACACTGAGAAAATAGAAGACTATAACCTGTTATTTCATTGGGCTACACTGGCCATTATAACCAATGACATTGCCTTTACTAAATACAATGTGAATATAAATTTACAAAAATGCTAATGGTGGCTTTACAACTAAGCAAACATTTAACATAATGTTATGTTTTAAAAATGTTATGTATAGAGGAAGTTTAAAGAGAGGTACATTTTATTGTGAGGTTTAATAAATAGAATACCAAACTCACTACCATTACATCTCTTAAGAAATAATTTTCAAATAGTGCTCTACAACTAAGTAAAAGTTCAACTCAATGTCATGCACAAAGGAAGTTTAATGAGTGGCATATTTTAAATTGTAATGTTTAATAAATATAATACCAAACTCACTTTCATTATCAAACTTATATCCCTTGTGAGCTCATGTTAAAGAATTTGTATTCACTTGCAACATATCTGAAAATAAATTGTAGCTTGTTTAATATCTATAGTATAAAAATATACATTGTCAAATCTATTAAAAATGCATGTTGGTTAATTTTAACTTAATTAACTTCTTCAATTAATATCCGAGGCACATGGCTCAGCTTCCTGTGATAAAAGAACAGACAATTAACTGGTATTAAACTTGCAACTGGCTTTTTTAAAATAATGTCCTAGATTTAGCACAGTCTAAGAAATTAGCCACATAAATGAGATTACAGGGATAGAAACTAATGCTTGCCCCCCAGGCTAGTAGATATTTTTTCAATCTTAAAAATTTAAATGGGGTAATAGTAATTTTTAGTAGGGACGAGTAATATTTTAAAGCTACTAGTCACCCAGGTGAGTTAAAATAGTTTCTTAATTTCTGCCTGTGGATTAGCACAAACTGCACATAACTGAAAGGAATGGATTGTTTATTCAGTTGTTATTAGAAGTATACCCATAGTATTTTGTGACTCGTTGTCTTCAGAGCAAACCTTCTTCCACCATATAAAGGCACAAAAAGTAAAGTTTGTTTTATTTAACGATGCTTCTAGAGCACATTGATTTTTATTTTTAAAAAAGTAAAGTTTGTTTTATTTAACGACGCCTCTAGACACATTGATTTTTATCTTATCCGCTTTTGGATGTCATACATATGGTCATTCTGACATATGTCTTTTAGAGGAAACCTGCTGCCGCTACATAGGCTACTCCTTCCAATAAGCAGCAAGGGATCTTTTATATGCACCATCGCAGACAGGACAGCACATACCACAGCCTTTGATAAACCAGTTGTGGACCACTGGTTCGAACGGAAAATAGCCCAAACTGCAAATGGGTCGACTGAGAAGGATATAAAGGCACAAATGCAGGGTTTCTGAAAAGTGGGTGGGGTCCAAATGTGATGGATGAATAGGATACAAAATTGTTAATTTTCAAGGTCTTTCACGTTAAAAAAATTTTCTTGAAAAGGGGTAGGGGGTCCAGATCCCCCTCTGGATCTGCTACTGATATAGGCTATCTTTCCATTTAGTTGCAAGGGATCTTTAAACACTTTCTCACAGATAAGACAACAAATATCATGGTTTTTCATATAACAGTTGTGGACCGATAGTGCATATAAAAGATCCCATGCTGCTTATCAATAAGAGTAGCCACATTAGAGTGGCAGCAGAGGGTTCATCTCTCCCATTAACACTAACCTCTGTCCTCGACAGACAGCACAGAAAGCTGTGTTGTGTACCCAGGACAGCATGCTTGAACCTTAATTGGATATAAGCACAAAAATAAATACAACCAACCAACAGTTTTTAGTGTTACGGCAAAACCTAGCAAATCACATTTTAGTCAACATTTGAGTTAGTGCCATTTTTGGAGTTACTAGGTTTGGCCTCACCTTATAAAGCATAATAATTTTAATAATAAGTTAAAGTTAATAATAATATGCCCTGATTATTGAATTTTGTTATGAAAAAACCTAGCAATCACATATGGATTCTCTAATTCACAAATATTTCAAACTTTAACAAATATGACTTGCTAAGTTTTGTCTTAATACTCAAGAGTTGTGGACCACTGGTCTCACATGAATGAAGTGATAGTTGTAACAACTTGAACAGGCCTGTCCATTGATTGTCTTATAGATATATCTAGTTGAACTGACAGTACTGTAGTAATTAAAGACTGAAAGCTGTTGCATTATTTAGGAGGTTTCATTGATTGTATGGATCGTGTTGAGGTAGCAAGGTATCGCTAATGCTGAGAATGCACATACACAGCCACGTTCCTGCCAATACACAGTGGCATTCACATCATTTTTTCAATAGTATTTTTTTCTTTTTTTAAAAATAAAATGGAAAGACATGCACATGAGAGAAAAGGAGAAGGATAACCAAATTGTAGAGCAATGGCACATTGCCAAGTTAAGACACAGGTAGATCTACATGTAGATGTACTCTGTTTCATACCTGGATATTTTAAATGAGATGGAACTCAGACGATGTACTGATGCTATCTATAGTTCAGACATTTTACAAATTGCCGCATTAAAACTTGTGATTTCCAAGTTGATTTATACTTTATAAAGGTAAAATTAGTTCTCAAAGTTGCCAGAGTACACCATATGATGTCTAGGTTTCAAAAGTTTTCTTGGATAGGTGGGGTGGATTGCCCCCTGACCCCTCTACAACACTCGAACCTTCGGTGCTCGACTGTAAATTTGGAATCCATATCAAAAATGGGTGGGTATGCCCCTGCTACAAAATAATAATCAAAAACATTATCCTGTCACAGATTCTGAATGTTATCATTGTACACTGAAATGCAATGAATTCAGTTTGAAATCAACAATGACATGTGAAATATACTTAAAAAGTTCATGTTTCTTCTTTTGTATGTTTGTGAGTGGGATGTAGCTCAAATGGTAGCATGTCCACCTGTGAACCGGTCAATTGTCAGATCAATCCATCTCAGTGGACCCATTTGCAGTTCGGGCTATTTTCTGTTCCAACCAGAGGTCCACAACTGGTTCACCAAAGGCCATGTTATATGCTGTCCTGTCAGTAGGACAGAGCATATAAAATATCCCTTCTGCTTATTGGAAAGAGTAGCCTATGTGGTGACAGCAGGTTTCTTCTAAAAATGTGTCAGAATGACCATATGATTGACGTCCAATAGCCGATGATAAGATAAAAATCAATGACATGCCCTAGAGCCGTCGTTAAATAAAACAAACTATATTTATTTATTATGCTGTCAGATTCTGAATGTTATCATTGTACATTGAGACTCCAATGAATTCAGTTTGAAATCGACAAATGACACGTGAAACATACATAAAAAGTTTATGTTTCTTCCTTTGTATGTTTATTGTTTGCGAAACCTTAGAATAAATATCAATAAAATGGCCATAAAGGTCAGTAAGTTGACGTGTTCTCGATAAAGATTATTTACTGTAATTTAGAAATACAGTCAGGCCCACTTTATTGCATTCCTGATAATAGCATATTCCTGTTATTTGCATAATATTCTGCTGCACAGAACCATTTGTATACAAATATATACAAAGAATTTCTT
>JAULBS010131692.1:0-13359 GCA_032355785.1 Symmetromphalus regularis
GTGCAAACATAGTCAAACTGAAGTACACAAGGGATCTATAATGGCGACAAAACGGGGGGGGGGGGCGGAGGCGGGAAGACAGTGGGATGGTCCGTCCCCTCCCCCACTTTTTGGAAAGTGTGGGATGGTCCGTGCCCCCTCCACACCTTTTGGACAGGGGAATGTTCGGTACCCCCACTTTCAGGAATGAATTTTCGCCCTTGTTGGACAAAGTAAATTCATCGCCGGCAAAAATAAATAAATAATAATAATGAAAACAAACAAGCAGAACAAAAAAATCCTTAAAAAATTAATTACAGACCATAGGATTTTACGGTACAGTGTTTTCCCTGATTTTCATATCACGATTATGTCATTTACTTATTTATTTTAATATATTAAAACAAAGATTTTAAACATACCTGACCCCAGAATTATCTGAAGACTATGAAATTCGACACTAATGGAATACACGTACCGTGCAAATTAAAAAAATATAATATATATAAAATAAAAAATCGCCGATCATGTAACAGTCGCCTGATGATATAGGAGATAAACATGCTCTTGATTTCATTTTCGAGGTATGTTATCGTGGATTTGAAACCCCTAAATGACATTTAAAACCGAAAGCGTTCGGTTTTAAATGTCATTTAGGGATTTCAAATCCACGACAACCTACCTCAAAAATGAAATCAGAGTATATTTATCTCCATTCAACCATCGCTATAAAAAAAAAAAAAAAAAAAAATAAAAAAAAAGTTTTCTACTTGGAACTGCTTCAACAAGCGCAGGAGTGAACAGGCGTTCAAAGGTCAACAAAGAACTAGGTGACGTAAACGAGACTAGAAAGTGATATTTGTACGGCAGCCGTATAAAATGAAAATTCCAACTTGTTCAGATGTCCGATGGTGGTCGTACTTCAAATAGTCTCTTGTTAATGATTCATTATTTTATTTTGATTTCTGATTGATGTTTTCTTGAAATTCCTTTTAAGTAACAGTTTTTAAATACAGATCATTTATATGTTTAACAGAAGTAAGCGAACATGAATTTAAAGTGGCTTTTTATCGACCAAGTGTATTTACGTTTGGCTCAAAATTTTGGAAAATAGGGGAATGATGACGTCATGTTTGTGAACATCAATTCCTACGTGGCCTACATTTAGAGGTAGTATAATACCCAGTTTAATACCCAGTTTTAATGTGGGTAGCCAATCAGAATCAAGTATTTTCCAAAGTTATGGTAGAATTATTGTTTAACATGCTATTTTTGGCAACGCGGAATAGACTGTGTTGCGAACAAAACCTTTACAGATCACATGGTGCAAAGTCCACTGCCTAGCAATAGATGGATCTAAAAATATGTCACTTGTTGATTTACTGATATAGCCGAATACACGACTTTGTTCGAAATTAGTCCGTGGGCACGTATGGTTTTAATTTAACCCTCCAAAAAATACGACATAGAGTGGTCATGTAATTAATATTCAGTATTTTTTAACAGTGCGTTTTGATTGGTGATAAATCAAATGGGATACCACGTGGTCTTATGTTTCTGTCATTCTGTAGAAGAGTTACTCCGTGAAAAGGATTGTACCATTTTGGATTATTCCAAGTTATTGAAGTTTATTTTGTTTAGTGGTCTTGTTATACGCGGTGAATGCTTTTTCCTATTAATAGTATTATATGTCATAGAAAAGACGTGACAATACTAGTAATATCATTTCCATTTCTTATTAATGTGGAGAAATAAAACAGAAACGTAACGCGAACGTGTCTGTTAATGTGCGCAAAAAGGAGGACTGGTATTGCCAACGTGAAAGCTGATATTTTCATCAACTTTTTTTTGCGTGGTGGAGGACCAATAGAGCCAAATTATTAATGTCATTAACAAAATTTATTTTGTATTAATTGATTCAGAATAAAAATGTTTATAGCATATCCAAGGTCCGTTTAAAAAACCCACAACAGAATAATATATTTTGCAGCTTTCTATAACATTAACTTTTCTGATCTTTCACAGCTTATCTGTTTGTTAGCTGAAACTATTTTCGACCTAAATATCGAACTGGTGTTCACGTACGCTGCTCATGGCAGGCAGTTCAGCTAACTGACTGATAAGTACAGAGGATAATTATACTGTTAGCGACTATGGGTACAGAAAATATAAATGCCATATGTAAACCATAAGAGGCAATGCCGTTGAGTATGTGAGCGGTGTGTTTTAAAATCATCAGTTCGCTGGTTTTAGTAATTTTTCGCTTTTCAATAGCCGTTTTTTTTATTTACAATATTAATTATATAAGAAAAGTTATGAATTGGAATGCTTTTGTATATTGTGTACATGGTGCATGAAGTTTAAAAGGCAATTGTTTATCTCTTTGGCACTTGTTAGAACACATTGTTGTTTCGCAGTACCACTTCTTGTGATCCGCACTGACCGCTAAACGGGTATACTTACGTTGACGCAGATTGCATACACATTTATTACGCGTTTTGTTGCTAATCTTTTACCCTGGTCTTTGCACTAGTTAGAATTGTACAGATTACTGGATTAAGTGGGCATGGTGCACAGTGAGCCTAGTATACAAGTTCTATGACGCGTAATACAGCCCGTTACCCGGCAGTCCTAGCCACCCTACAACCAAAAACACCCACAGGCTAGGGGCGGGGTAGGGGGAGTTCACCGCTCCATTCAATGGATTTATCGGCTATTTCTCGTTCGAGATAGTAGTTCATGACTGATGGAACAAAGTACTTAGTGGTGGATCTAGGAGGTCCGCCCCCTCTAAATTTTGCGATACAAATACTATTTTAATTTCTTTAATAATTTTTTTTTTTTTTTGACATTAAAGAATCCGAGGAATCGGCGTCATATTATTCGCACCCCACAAATGGATTTTTTGTGGATCTACCACTGGTACTCCTTGCTGCTAATGAGAAAGAATAGCACGTATGGCGATTGCTGGTTTCTTCTATAGACAATGAATCAAATATATAGCTGAATCCTAAAAGCCGCCTATTGAATGACGTATTTCAACGCATCTCCCGCCCTAAATCCATAGATCTGAAAAAGATCACACACCCTTCTGCCGCCACTACTGGCTACGACCCTTATAGGTAGCTCGTGTCTGTGCTGATAAATGATTAATACAGTTGAGAGCTAGGTGTGTGCATGTATCGAGCATAAGTTGAGGCTAGTCGTCGTATTCTGTGAGGTAGAGTATAATTTTATTACTTAAGAATAGTGCAGCCTATGCACCCGATATTTACATTTATAATATTTTCTTTAATCGGAATCGAACCTCATTAACCGTATTTTCGACGGCCTGTGGGTGGGTGGGTGTCTGTTTAACAGTCTCAGATTAATAACAGAAATGGACAGACAAATTATTATTTGTTATATATTTGGAGGTGAGTGGGTCACTAGCATCATGTCGCATACTACACCCCTTAAGCATCAGTAGTGGATCCAGAGGGGAAATATGAGTTCTGAACCCCTTCGAAAAAGGTAGGTGGTCTTAAATTAATAGGTATAATATTGATGTCTTGTATGAGCTGTACCCCTCCTAGAAAAATTAAAGCTAAAACATCTGTAACAGCTTCATTTTAACCGAAACAGCGCGTCAGCTGTCATGTTCAAGCATGCTCCTCGTGGGCACAGAGACAACACAGGCAGCAGCTACTGTGTTTACGAAAGGTGATTTGTAGAAGTAAAAAGTGTGTGTTTTATGACACCACAATGCATTCGTTAATCTGGGGTCATTTGTAGCAGAACCGTAACTAGCGGATGTCTATCTAGGTGGGGACAATTGCCCCCAGCTATTTATCACTTTGTTTTCAATTTGAAATAATTTTCAAGTAACAATTCTTCGTCAAGTAACAATTCTACTGAAAACACCCGATTTAATGTAATAGTTTCATGCACACACACACTCACACAACACGCACGTACACACACACGCACCATCCAACCATCACCACCACTACAACCACTGCTGGGGGGGGGGGGAAGTAGCCACGTCAGTGGCGGATCTAGAGGGCCCAAGGGCTCGCCCACCCCTAAATTTTGGCGACGTAAATTTTAAAAATGTTTTTTTTTAAAATTATTATTATTTATATTTCTTGTTTGTTGTTGATTATTGCTGGTGCGTGTTTAAATCTTATTCCATTGTTTTATTTTATCACTGACGTAGGACGGATTTTCAAAGTGGGGGTGAGGGCTCATTTTATATTTAATGTTAAAGAATCCGAGGAATCGACATCATGTTATTGAGCCCCCTTAATGTATTTTCTGGATCCGCCACTAAACTTCCATTTGTAGGTGGCATATAGCTGATTTCAGCAAGCAGCAAAAAGTTTAGTTTTTTTAAAGGAAGAAAAGCGAATTATTTAATTTCCAGTCATTACGTGTCAAACAAGTTGTACGAAAGAAATCTGCCGCTACGAAGAACATTACTTTTTTTCATTTAGCAACAAGGATTATTGTATATTCACTTTCCAATACAGGATACCATATACCGCACCGTTTGATCTATAGCTATCACAGACCACGTGATGGAATGACAACCAATGAAATGAATCCACTGGACAGGGTCGATGCCGTGAGTGACTGTAATAGTTTTGTTTTACAGGTACTCCGCTCACTCGTGCGTACTTCGTACCTGTACGTGGAATCCGCCGGATCTCATGTCAGAGGGTGTAGATATGGATCGTTGCACAGGAGAATTATTTTATCCGTAAGTTTAATAGTCTCCATTATATATTCGTCAAGTAAATACATTGTAATTAGTTATTTTAAGAGGTTTTTTTTTTGGGAGGGCGGGGGGCTGTTGTCGTTGTTTGTTTTGTTGCTATTATTATTTTTGTTAGTTTGACGATGTGGGTTTTTTGTGTTGTTTTTTATATTGTTGTTTGTTTTGGGGATGTGTTTTTTTTGGGGGGTGGGGCGGAAGTAGTTGTTAAATCCCAAATGTGCTCCTCGTCCAGCTAATAAAATGGCTTCTTATGAGCCTAATGTGTGTGTCACGTCAGTTCGGCATTATGATTCTGGTCTCGTGTGCAATGAATAAAGCGTATTCTTACCTTATATTTTCTGCATTTTCATTTTGATGGATGACCCAATTTTTTCCTTTCTTCTTTTTCAGTTAAAACTCCTTATTAATCATGTAATAAGCAAATTAAAAAAAATATTTAAAAATACACATATCTATAGCAGACGATCTTGCTAGTAAATTCACAGAGGTTTTTTTTGTTTTTGTTTAGGGGTGTGACGTTGTTACACCTGTTCTTTACTATCAAGTTATACAGTCGTAAACCAATCTGCGTTGCTATGGACTAAAAGTTGTGTCTTGTACTTATTTTTAAAATAAAAACTGCAAGCCATCTCATTGAAACGTTACTAAACATATTTTGCATATCCCTACAGTATTTTGGACTAGGCCACACGTATTTCTGATATATATTTCCGATTGATAAAATGGCAAAAGTTTCAATGTTAAATTCGTATATTGAAAATGTTTTGACTGAAGATTATGAACATATATACTATTTAGAAAGGATATTTGAATGAAAAAAAATTAGACCACTTAAAAAAAATTGATTTACAAAGAATGTAAGGTAAATTATTATTTATTTGTTTTAACAAAGTCAAAAAAGATTTTGCGGTACTGAAGTGATACTTTAATCATCCGTTTTGGCGATCATCATTTAGGCCCCGATTTAGGAGATAACTTTCACTCTGATTTCTTTTTAGAGGTAGGTTATCGTGGATTCGAAACACCTAAAACGACATTTAAAATCGAACGCGTTAGTATGTTTATCGCCATTCTACCATCGCTATAGAAACAACTTTATACTTGGAACTGTTTTTATAAGTGAAGAAAATAGGCGTAAGCAGGCGAGATACCGTTATAAAGATTCAAAGGTCAACAAAGAATGCGAACGTCAATGAGAATAATTAATGTATGACGTAATAGCGCGGCGTAAAACACTCAGGCAGGTCAGTCGTATGTCTGTTTGTTTTTCAATTATTTAAATTCAATCTACTAAAATAACTTTGTAGATTGTTAGAATATAATTTAGCAACGTTCTGTGAAGTGGGTTGTTTTCAATATCACTTGTTTTACTGTACACGCTTACATATAGAAAAATAAAATGCCTACTTGTTCCGATGGCGATGTCTGGTGATGACCGTTGGTACTTCTGATGCGTGATGGTCTCCTGTTAATGATTCGTTATTATATTTTCATTTCTAATGGATGTTTTCTTGAAATTCCTTTTAAGTAAAAATACATATCATTTAAATGTTTGGTAGATGTAAACAAAACATGTTTTACAATAGAATGAATGTAAAGTAGCTCATTTAATAATTACTGACCAAGCGTGTTTACGTTTGGCGCATCATTTTGGAAAATAGAATGCTGACGTCATGCTTTGTAGACACCAATTCAAATTCCTACACAGCCTAATTACATTTAGAGGTAGTTTAACACAGCTTTATTACCTTGTTTTTAAAGTTGATAGCCAATCAGAATCCAGTGTTCTGCAAAGACATGGTAGAATGTTATTTTAAAGTTTGGCTTCTGTATTTGTTAATAAACTAAGGCAGTGAAACATTAAAACATTTTTTATTGTTAGTTGATTGTATTTCATGTCTGAAGGATTTGTTTTCTTGCAGGGAAGGACGTTGTCCATGTAACGTCTGTTCGTATCGTCCGTACAGTTGGCATGTAGCAGAGCCGTCGACACCTGCTGTAGATACCGAGCCTCCTTCAGATCCCCCACCGTAAGTGAGATCCTTAACTAGGTTTCAGACAGACAGACAGACGTCATCTGCTGTGGATTCCAAGCCTCCTTTAGACCCCCCACCCCTTCACAAGTGTGTACATGCTTGTGTATAAAGACACTGTAAGTTATATCCTTAACTAACTTACAAGCAGGCAGGCAGGCATAGACCGTGATACACAAAAATACAAGTAGACACTGTGCAGTAACGGAACCGGGGGTGGGCGTGGGGTCCGGTACCCCCTTCCGTTTTCTCATATAAATGTTTTTTTAAACCATTTTTCTAGTGGAAGGACGTTAAAATTAACCTTTTTTCCCTTAGTCCTATTCATTCATCACAATTAGGACCACCACTCTTTTCACAAATCCACTTTTCGACCCTTTTTTCAGAAAACCTGCATCCACTCCTGGTGTGTGTGTGATTATTACATTCAGATACTAGCATATATCTTAATAAAAATGCTACGTTCGCACTTGGTTGTTTTTATTACAGATCTATAATGAACGATCCCTATTTTTCCCCTCGTAAATGTTCACTGGGTACTTGTTGCTGGCACCTGTGTGGAAACATGGCACAGCGTTTGCCTAGTAGGTATCCACCTCCCGAACAAGTGCCAAGTCAGTAAGTTAGTTTTAAAAAAATTAGATACATTCTTGTTGCTGATTTTCTTGTTTATTGTTCATTTCATTCCTTTGTTTTATTTTATTGGATAGTCTTTGTTCCTAAGTTAATTTATTTCATTTTTATGTGTTGTTTGATGGACAACACATAAAAATTAAATTAATTAAGACCGAATTGGTCGCATATGCGACAATTTTTTTAAATTGGCGACTGAGACATTGTTTGATGTAACCATAGTGTGACCCCAATAGCTAATTTTTACTTTTGTGCTGGAGGGTCGTTAAATAAATAAATGTTGTTTGATGGTTGGATTTCTATCTAAAAAAAAAAATGGAAGGATGGTGGTGGTGGTATTTAAAAACAAATATTTTATGTTTGGGTTTATGGGGTGGGAGTTTAGTTGTCGTTTGGTTGGGTTTCGGTTTGAGGTTTTTGATTTGTTTCGTTTTTATAATTTTCTTTTGTGTTGTTATTTTGTTTATTTGTTTGTTGGGGTGGGGAGGGTTAGTGATTCAGTTAAAGGTGACATATATACATGTACATATATGCATATATTAACATCTAAATGTATGGGTAGCTAGACAAATAAAAGAAAAGAATTAGTTTATATAAAATCTTTATATTATCCCTAAAAGTGATGATGATGTCCATGAATCCAACACTATGTAGAAAAAGAGATTGAGCATAAAGTGTTCATTCAATACTTCAGTAACAGAATTAAAAATAATTATAATGAAAGAATAAAACAACCTATATGTGTTGTAATCTTCTGTATAAAATATTCGATCAATATCTGAGAATTCATTACCTAAGTAGTTTTATTTTGAGAAGGTACCACACGACAAGTATATTTACTTATGTGTTAATTTGTTTGTTTAATTACAGTTCCAATGTGACCATCAAAGATCAGTTCATTCACCATGACAGCATATTTCAGGTAATGTTTGAAATGTTTCAGACATTTTTTAAGCTATTATCTATCGGGCGGATCCAGAAGAGCCATTGCTGGGGGTTGTGTGGGCAGGTGTCTGAATTGTTTGTATGCAGTCAGTGTCTATATTAATTATCAATATAATATATATATATATATATATATGTATGTATGTATTTAAATACATGTATACAAACAGTAAAGTTTGTTTTAGGTAAAGACGCCTCTAGAGCACATTTATTTTTATCTTATCATCGCTATTGGACATCAATCATATGGTCATTCTGACATATATATTGAGAGGAAACCCTCTGCCACCACATTGGCTACTCTTTTCTGATAAACAGCAAGGGGTCTTTTAAATGCACTGTCCCACAGACAGAATAGCACATACTATGGTCTTTGATGAACCAGTTGTGGATCACTGGTTGGAATGAAAAATAGCCCAAACTGCAAATGGGTCCACTGAGAAGGATCGATCCAACGACTGATCGTCTCACAGTCAGACCAAATAACTGTATTAAGCAGCCACCCTAGGAAGTAACAAAAATTTGTCTCCGAAGATAGGTGTCTTTTTAGTACAGGTTATATTGTATTAAATTAGCTTATTTGAGAGAAAATAAAACTGATCTTTTAAGACAAGAGGCTGCTTAATATAGGTAACATTGTACTAAATTAGCAGATTTGAAAGAAAAGAAAACTTAACCCTTCAAGACAAGTGGCTCCTTATTACATATAAAATTGTACTAAATTAGCAGATTAGAGAGAAAATAATGCTGACCTATTAAGACAAGTGGCTGCTTAATACAAGATAAATTATGCTAAATCAGATTTTAAAGAAAATAAAACTGACCTTTTATGACAAGTGGCTGCTTAATACAGGTTAAATTATACTAAACCAACAGATTTAAGAAAAAATAAAACTGAGCTTTTATGACAAGCGGCTGGTTAATACCGGTTAAATTGTACTAAACTAGCAGATATAAGAAAAAATAAAAGTGACCCTTTAAGACAATTGACTACTTAATACAAGTTAAATTGTAGTAAACTAGCAGATTTGGGAATCACTAAAAATAATCCTTTATGAGAAGTGCCTGCTTAAAACAGGTGGTACATGAGCAAATTTGATGTGTCGGCAAGACAGTAAAGTTTGTTTTATTTAACGATGCCTCTAGAGCACATTGATTTTTTATCTTATCATTGGCTATTGGACCTCATACATATGGTCATTCTGACATATGTCTTTAGAGGAAACCCGCTGCCGCTATTATAACAATGAAGGAGTTGCCTATATCTGTACTAAGGTAGATACATCAACAGGTTTCAACTGAGCCTCCAGGTAAACTAACGGCGCCACAGACTTTTGCCCTGTCCACCATACCTTTCAATTCCTTGGCTTGTGTAACCTGATAAGGTGTTGAAAGAAGCCAGCCCTCTGCTCTGGAAATGGCCCATGTCAAATGTTTACTGCCCGGTCGGCAGGGGACCACCATTCTGTATAGCGTAGGTCAAAGCATTTCAAGACAGGTTGCCTGATAGTTCTCACAGAGAAGTATGCCAGGTGAGTTTCTGTTTCTTGGCATCTCGTAGTTTCTTTGATGAGTTTATCAAATCAACTGTATGTTGCTTCACAAATTGTTTCTCTTTTGGCTCGTGAGAGTTGTGCTATTATGTGGAGTCTGTGGTAGGAATTTCCACCAGTTTGTTTTGGGGCAGGAATTATGTTGCAATTAGCTACAGGTAGGTGCAGTTACATTGATAATTGTGTGATAAATTCTGTTGTGTTGTGCTTTTATTGTAGAAGTACATGTAGTTGATTTGGAACTATATTGCAGTTATCTGCAGATACATACATAACAGTACCATTAATATTTCTGTGATAAATTCTGTTGTATTGTTTTTGTGCATTGATGTACATGTAGTTGGTTTAGCAGATTTAACAGGAATTATGTTGCAGCTTGAGCACATCAAATTCTTCTAGATCATGTTTTTATTGTACAAATTAGTTGTTTGGCACTTTTTATAACTAAGAGTTAAGTTAAAAGCTTCAGGTATGTCTATTATTGGCCATGATACTTGTGAACACTAAAGAAAGAAAGAAATTTATATTTTTTGTTACACACCAGCACATTGGTTCATCAGCAACTTGTCAGAGTCTGGCTCACACTTGACTACATGTACCGTACATGTAAAAATTACCAAATCTTTGACATACAGTAGCCGATGATCGATAATTCGATGTGCTCTAGCAGTGTCGTTAAACAACACAAAAACAATTATGCTAAATCAGATTTCAAAAAAAATAAAGCTGACTTTTTATGACAAGTGGCTGCTTAATACAGGTTAAATTGTACTAAACTAACAGATTTAAGAAAAAATAAAACTGAACTTTTATGACAAGCGGCTGCTTAATACAGGTTAAATTGTACTAAACTAGCAAATTTAAGAAAAAAATAAAAGTGACCCTTTAAGACAATTGACTACTTGATACAAGTTAAATTGTAGTAAACTAGCAGATTTGGGAGAAAATAAAAATAATCCTTTATGAGAAGTGCCTGCTTAAGACAGGTGGCTACATAAGCCAATCTGCCACTTGGGTTTGATTCTACAACCAAAGCATCTCAGGTGAATACTTTATTGATTGAACAAGATTCTGGAGTGGGATGTAGCTCGAATGGTAGAGTGTCCGCCTGTGAAGCTGTTGGTTGTCGAATCGATCCTCAGTGGACCCATTTGCTGTTGGGGCTATTTTTCCATTCCAACCAGTGGTCCACAACTGGTTCATCAGCCGTGGTATATGTTGTCCTGTCTGTGGGACAGTGCATATAAAAGACACCCTGCTGCTTTTCAGAAAATATTAGCCTATGTGGTGGCAGGGGGTTTCCTCTAAATACATATGTCACAATGACCACATGATTGACGTCCAGTAGCCAATGATAAGATAAAAAAATCAATGTGCTCTAGAGGTCCACAACAGGTTCATCAAAGGCTGTGGTATGTGCTGTCCTGTCTGTGGGACAGTGTATATAAAAAGAATTTGCTGCTTGTCAGAAAGAGTAGTCTATCTGGTGGCAGCAGGTTTCTTCTAAAAACTATGTCATAATGACCATGTGACTGATGTCTAATAGTCAATGATAAAATAAAAATCTATGTGCTCTAGAGGTGTCGTTAAATAAAACAAACTTTACTTTGAACAATATCCTATGCTGAATTATCTAACTGTTAAAAGAATATATTTCAGGGGTGTCAAAGTCGAGATGGCAGTTATTCGGATATTTCAAATTCTCTATGCCAGATTCCTTCCAAAGCCTCTATAATTTACCATTAGCTTCAGGCAACTTACCTTCATTCATGTTTAAATCTTGCTATGGGAATGAGTTGAATTGATATATTACCAGTAGTTAACAAGAAGCAGTATCATTCAAGAGTATAACTTATGTGGTAGAAAATAGCTTGTTTGGCAGTTTTAGCAGGAGTTATCTTGTCATTAGCTAGGACTGTTTTGTAGCGACTTTCATATTTCAAACAGGTGAGGATAGGACTTTTTGGTAGTTTTAATATTATAAACTTCAGGTATGTTACAATGTCTTTGATATCAGTAACCTTATGGTTTGTTCTGTTCTGTTTGTAAAAAGAACATAGTAGCTTTTCTTAATATTGCTCAGATAATCTAAGAATGTTTTTAACTTCAATCCTTCAAAAAAAAAAAAATAATAATAAAATAAAATAAAAACATAAATAAATGAAGTGTATAGCAGATTTTCTTAATATTTCTTACAATATGTTAACTACAATACAACACACACAAAACGAAATTAAAAAATTAATTTAATTTTTTTTCAAAATAAAAAATAAAATAAAAATATAAATAAATAAAATAAAACCTATAAATTTGATGACTAATTGCATTAATTAATTAATTTAATTAAGAAGTCTCTCTTTTTTATAGGCACAAACCACAATTATGGTATAATTATGGTATAATAAACTTACAAAACAAAACCCAAAGGAATTAATTTGAGTAATATTAGTTTATTAAGAAAGCTCTACATGTAGAACTGAGATCAGTATTTTAATAATTTAATATTTTAATTTTAATCATTTATTGTTCATTGTACCAAACATATATTTCTTTATATAACAAACATTTTTTAAATTTATTCTAATGTATGTGTAAGAAATAAAAATATGCAAATGTCAACTATGATAATGCCACTTTAATTAGCTATTATTCATAAGCAACATCCTGATGAATATCCTAGATGGAATGCTTATGTGGACAAACTGCTAAACTAATTACGCTGTTTCCTGCTGTATATTAGCAGTGAACAAAGAGAGTCCAGTAGGTGTACTGCCAGTGAAACCTGACCCCAGGTTTAACTGGTTGCAAACAGTAGGAGCAATGTGTTGCGTAACTCTGTCAAGCCCGGGATTGGGTCATGCTGTGAGGGGACTGGAACCACATTAAGATCATTTTCATGCTTCTTCACAATCACCTCCTGTACAGAAAGTGAGAGTAAAGTAAAGTTTGTTTTATTTAACGAAGCCTCTAGAGCACATTGGTTTTTATCTTATCATCGCCTATTGGACGTCAATAATATGGTCATTCTGACATATGTATTTAGAGGAAACCCGCTGTAGCAACATAGGCTGCTCTTTCTGATATACACCATCCCACAGACTGGACAGCACATACCACAACCTTTGATGAACAAGTTGTGGACCTTGGTTGGAATGGAAAATAGCCCAATCTGCAGATGGGTCCACTGAGAAGGATCTATCCAACGACCATCCGGTTCACAAGTGACACTACCATTTGAGAGAAAGTGAGAGAAGCTGTCTCAGCTTTTAAAAACATGTTCTTTTATTTGAAGTTCTATGTGCAAGAACCCAGTAACCCACAATTGCAAGAACCCGGTAACCCACAATTGGCTAATTTTTACAAAATATGGCTAATAAAATTGATTATGGCTAAAAATTTGGCTAAGCCTATTTTTAGTGAAACTTTTTTTCTTCTTTATTTTTATAATTCGGGGATC
>JAULBS010131703.1:0-13358 GCA_032355785.1 Symmetromphalus regularis
CCCCCATTACATTAGCATTGTAGTGACGTCTTCTCGAGGTTAGTTCAGCCTTAGGTCCCCCATTACATTAGCATTGTAGTGACGTCTTCTCGAGGTTAGTTCAGCCTTAGGTCCCCCATTACATTAGCATTGTTGTGACGTCTTCTCGAGGTTAGTTCATACTTAGGTCCCCCATTACATTAGCATTGTTGTGACGTCTTCTCGAGGTCACCATCAAACCATTTCGTCATGGGTCAAGGTCTATTCAACGTTTTTCAGTGAATGCCAAGACAGAATGACTTTATTCGTGGTGAGTTTCACAAAATGTTGTCAGTTCTGAACAGTTCCTTAAAGTTCATCAATTCGCATTAAATATATATGTGTGTATATACAGGTTCTACAGACAGGTAATACTACTCCCTATACCAGGCATAGATAACATAATGGAATGGAAAATAGCACAATGAGTCAGTCCACTGAGAGGAATCAATCCGACGACTTAAAACATTTCGGCCGGAAACTTTACTACCAGACACGCTATGGATGGACACGTTACCACTGAACGACTCTATCGACGGACTATTACTATCGAACACGCTATGGCTAAACACTTTACCATCGAACACGCTATGGCCGGACACTTTACCAACTGATACCTTATAGCCGGACACGTTATAGCCGGACACTTTACCACCGGACAATCCTATCGAAGGACACTTCACCACCGGATACGCTATGGCCGGACACTTCACCACCGGATACGCTATGGCCGGTCATGTCACCACCACCGGATACGCTATGGCCGGACACTTCCACCAGACACGCTATGACCGGTCATTTTACCACCGGACACGTTATGGCCGGACACTTTACTACCGGATACTCAATCGACGGAAACTTTACAGATGCTCTATCGACGGAAACTGTACTACCTGACACTCTTTCGACGGACATTAGCACCGGACACCTTATAACCGGACACTCTACATCCGGGCATTACCAGTGAGTTACGTATTAACCCAAGCTTGCAGTCTTATAAATCTATATAATGATGAGTTTCAGTGGATCAGTGGTAGAACGTCGGACTATCAAGCTGATGATATCTGTTCGAAACCCGTTGGAGGTTGGGTCACATTTGACTACATGTCATATTACCTAATGTTTTACATCCATTAGCCGATGATTAATATATCAAACTGCTCTAGTGGTGTCGTTAAATAAAACAAACAAACTACATAATGATTGCCGATAAAACTTTATTTAAATATTTAATATTTTTATTTAATTTTTTAAACATCTTCGTTGTTTTTTTTTTGTTTTTTTCTTTTTTGGTCGTATTTGTCTTCTATTTTTTCTTTTTTTTAATTCAAAGAATATGTCAAATTAAATTAAGCGAAAAAAATCGTTATAATTGTTCTCAATCCAGAGAAATTGTTTATAGAACAGAATAAAACATTACGCTCAACGGAGCGGTCTCGTATAAAGATGAGAAAAATGCTACAAACAGAATGACATCATGAATAAAACAATTGTTATTGACTCAACAGCCGTGCTTTGATGAACATACACCAGGTTACTGCTAGTGAATTATTAAAATATTTAGATTTTTCAATCTGTATGATTTGGAATTATCAATCGGGTTATTTATAACATACTGTTTTACGGTATGTCTGTACTGATACGGGACATAAATATTCGAATAAAGGAAATAATTTACAATTTAATTTCGTTATCCAACCTAAGGAGGGTGTATTGTTCATTAATTATTATAAGCTATAGATTGTTTTCTCAATCTATAAGCTATAAACTGGTTTCTTACTCTCGTACAATTACTTTTTGGCATCTTCTCGCGTATTAAATAATTAATGACAATTTCAATTGTGGAGAACGTTTTTATTAGGAAGTATGGTCCAGCATAAGCTGTTTAGAAAATGACGTAATTATCATACATTTTATTAAGTAAATAATGACAGATGAACTCTAAGTTTTAGGTAAAATAAATGTAATGCAATGGCTAACTTGCATATATAGCCACATACAGACCCGAAAGGGGGTGGGGAGTGAGGGAGGTGAAAGAGCAGATGGGCCAGTATAAGGCAACGATTCCAAAGGGACCTACTCCCCATGGTATTTAGCACTGATTACAGAAATACTTAATGAGCAGTTTGAGAAGGAGGCCTACATTTCCTATCTGGCCCGGGCGTGCTATCAACCTTGCACGGGCTTGGCCACATATTTTAAACATAATAAATGTATATACGTGTTTTTAACATGTACATAGGCTAATATAATTTATGTTAAACGTATGTTCCAAACATAAAAAACGAAGTTTTTAAAATTAAAAATAATAAAAATAACTTTTTACATAAACACATTTTTCTCACATGTGAGCTACTTGATTAACTATTTTTAAATATATGTTTAACATTATTATTGCTTTTCTTGCCTAAACTAAAACATGTTTAATATATGTTTTATTTAACATATGTCGGTTAACATAAACATATGTGAACCTATTTATATGTTTAACGTATGGTTCTATCTTTGTTATGTGTTATAAGTCAATGGCCCCGTGTTCATAAAATGTTTAAAACCTGGATTTAGACAGAATATATATACACACACACACACACACACACATACATACATACATACATACATACATACATACATACATACATAGATATGTGTGTATGTGTGTGTGTGTGTGTGTGTGTGTGTGTGTGTGTGTGTGTGTGTGTGTGTGTGTGTGTGTGTGTGTGTGTGTGTGTATAACGGTATTTTGTTATAACATAAAACCTTTAAAAGTTTAACGGTGCAACGAAATGATTATTCATGTACATGTAAACTGCAGGTGCGCAGAGTTTGAATATTATATTGACCTGTGTTAAAAGGTGTATTTAAAGTGTGAATTTAAGCTGTAAAATGGCTGTGGAGACCCAAGTTTGTATCAGATTGACCTCATATGCAAGAGTTGCGATGCAGTCAGTGTTTGAACTTTAAATTGTTCATAATTATAGTGTAGAATCACGATTTAAAGGGGTGACACAGAAAAAGCATCTACTAATGTTAAGCAATATATTATTGTTTTATATACTGAGGTTATAGTGTTAGAAATGTTTTTTGCGGATACATGTGTTCCATATATTATATTGTTTGTATAAGAAAAAGAAAGGTTTGTTTGTTTGTTTATCTACATAGTTGTACATTTTATACTTCGGCTATAATGTGGTATGAAACCTGCTACCGCCACATAGGTTGTACATATATTAAATATACCAGGCCGTAGGAACGATTTTGGGATTGGGGGATGGAGGGCACTGACGAATCGGGTACAAACTTTATATCAGATTTTGGTTACAATGGCAAACATTAATGTGTAGAAAACAATTCACACGTGGGCGGGGGTGAGGGGGGCAGGTGCCTCCCACGGACCTCCCGGCTCCTACGGTCATATATACTATAGGGAACCTATAATTTACGGAGTTGCAACCTCAAACGACTTCTTTGTATCAGCCGGTTAAGGGAAAAGGTTTATCTTCCTTTACTAGTATATAACACTTTATTAAGGAAACATTGTTCTTCAGAAAGAGAGATTATAACTTAAGATTTTATTATGCAACGATAATCGTATGTTAATCCCCAAGAGCTTAGACAATTTCTTAACGGTTCAAGGAAAGCGTTATGTTCTATTTATGCAAGCTGCTGTTGTGGAATTCGCGAATAAAACAACAGAAAACTGAGCTCTGTTCTTTTTACGACATACCAGAAAATGCCAAATCATTTGGAATTAAACTGCAATAAAACGACACAGCTTGCTCCGGACAATAAATACAAAACCAGCTGTTCTGCGATTTATTGCCGATTTAAACCTATCAGTTCTAAAAGAGTTCCCCCTTTGCACGCTCCGGCAAACAGGACGGAGACTTGTTATCAAGACAGTAGTAAAGAAAATAGTATTTAGTTAATCCTTTCGCTTGTTCTTTTGACGCAAATAGTTAGGTTATTATATCCTTAAACCAAAAATGACGATGCGCCTCTTTAAAAAAGATGCCAGAGGTCTAAGAGTATGTGTTGGTCAGCTGAGAGATCTTCATGGTTGGAGACCCCTTGTGGTGGAATGATTTGATGTGCCACCTATCGGACAATAACTATCATCCCAGTAACACCGTGAAAGACGGGAAAGCAAGGGCCACGGTTTTATATCCCCACTTAATTTGTCTCGGTAGTGATCACAAAGTTTTATATCTCCACTTAGAACGTTCGATTGCTATTTGAGCACAGCATCCGACCGTACGATCGTGAATAATAATTACGCAGGCCATAGCAACACCTGATGACGTGGGTCACAAACGGCCCAACTACCACTGCGTCGCTCTGTGGGTCGCCATTGTACCGCCTGGGAAATATCGATCATCGCTTCACAGTATTGGTCACGCTTGAACGACGATCAAAGATTCCACACAGCGAATCTACGGGGGTGACCATCTCGATTTCAATAACTCCAGTTGTAACTCTACTTGTTGGCAAACATTTCTCAACGTCATCTTGAGCAGAAATGGTTATTGTGAAATTCCTAGCCTTTGATCACGGGTCCCCCGCAGCTTCTGTTTTAAGAGCTGATGAAAGGTTGACAAAAGGAAGCTGCAAATAATGGTCGTACATGTGTAATTCTTGAGTGATCAACGACTTGGGGATGACACTGCTGAACGCTTTACCTTACACTGAAGACGTCATGCAACATCTTAATTTGCTTGTGTACCCTGCTTTGTCGTCGCATAATACGTGTTATTAATATCCCGCTTTGCTGTTTCTGCTAAATGGGCGACCACCTTGAATGAATATAAATATTCGTCCTCTCTGCCGTATAATGTATGAACGTGTGTATAAATCAAGGACAAGATCTGGGGACCCCTGTGATGATGTATTTCAGGGCTTAATTTATTTTGCATTACATGGGATGTTTACTCATTTGACAGTGTACAACGAATTCATGATTTAATTTGATCGTATAGCAATGATGCGATTACAAATTCCTCTGACCTTCGTCCTGGTAATTGAAACATTACAATTTCATAATTTTATATTTCTAATTTCATATTTGTAATGACACCACTGTTTTGCAAGGTTAAATAGATGTTATAAGATAATCTATTTGCAATTATGTCATCATTATTTGCAAAATAATTAGTTTTGAATTGAGTACTTTGAGATTTTAGTCATACAAGTCATTAAATTTTAATTAGTCAGACATAAAATATTCTACGTTATTTTAACAAAAATGATCAGAATTAGTATTAATACCCAAAATCATTTTTAAATTGAAGAAATTAAATAAAATTATTAAAATTAGAACGTAGTATTATTTGTTTAAAAAAAAACTTTATTTCAATTTTTAATATATATATATATATATATATATATATATATTTTGAACGTATTCAAATAAAAAACAAAATCTAAATTAAAAAAAAAAAAATGTACATCATACTGAGTTTGACAGTAAACGATGAATGCATCTGACGTGTATTTCATTTTACCCTAATTGTGTGTTTTCCGGGTTTCACAGCTGACCACACCTCTTTTATTACAGCGAGACAGCGAAACAGAACAAATTTGAAATTAGCAAGTGTAATCAATTACCGCGATCCGCACATCAGTGCAAGCCCCATGTCGGCGAAGCCGTCGATATGTGAACTGTGTGCAAACAGAGCGCCTGCCAGCGCCAGGACAATTAAGTCTTCCACCCAGGGACCGCGCAAATGACGATATGATGTAGTCTTTACTTTATAATTATAGCGGAGCTGTCAGTTATGACAATCATAAAACAAACAACTACTTGATGCCAAACACTTGTCTAAAGTGCTGCGGTGAAGAGCAGTTATAGTCTGTTGCAGGAAATGTACATCTTAACTGTATATCGTTTTCAGTTGTTGTTTTCTATTGTTTTTTATTATTATTTTTTTTTTTTTTTATTGTTTAAAAAAAAAATTTTTTTTTTTTTTTTTAATTATTATTTAATTATTTTTTTTTTTTTTATTTTTTTTTTTTTAAATAATAATGTTTTCAAATTGATGTATTAATCACCGACTATTGGATGATAAACATTTGATAATATTTACACGTAGTCTACAGATGATAATATTTACACGTAGTCTACAGATGATAATATTTACACGTAGTCTACAGATGATAATATTTACACGTAGTCTTCAGATTATAACATTTAAAAGAAAAATGTGTAATAATAATATATTGCATTATTTATATTGTTTTAATCTTTATATTTGCACGTTCATGATTTTTGTTTACTATTATGTTATATATGCGATATAGAGTCCTGCAATTTCATGATTGCATTTTATAACTGTTTATCATAGTGTGCTGAAACAGCAACATTAGGTGCATAAGACGTAAACAATTTTAGTGGTCCTAAAGTTTTGTCTTCGGTTTAAATAACAGAACGAAAGTCATGTTAGAAACTATCCGCAGATTTCTTTTAGTTGATTTTAAATACATTTTAAACATATAATTACTATAAAATATTACTTAAAAGAATATAAGGGTCAAAGGAATTTATTTCAATAATTTTTGTATGTCTTTTTAAGCCAGATAGGGTAAGAATATTCCCCTTTGTGTTGTCATTTGGACTATAGACATTATATTATTATGGGACATGCAATCATTGCGCTTATCTTTAGAAACTTTTTAAAGTTATTTTGATTTCCTTTTCATGAATTAGAAGCAAAAACTTGGGCAGACTAAACTGACAAACTGTCTCGAAACACCCATTGCAACACATCATGCACCGTTTGCACGTGTTTTTGCATGACTGTGATTTCATGCAAAAATACTTTTTACCCTTAACTTCTTTTGAGTAGTAAATATATTTGATTTACTTCAAGTACTGAAAACTGTTTCATCAGTCACTAGGCGTCAAACATGATAATACAGACTTTTTGTTATTAGTAATAAGGATTATTTTATTAAAGATGTATCCAACGAAGTCGTCACATATAACTTTCTTTAATACACGTTTTAGAATACAGCTTAGAAGTGAAAAAAATAAAATGTAGTTTTGAAAGATGTAAAAGATAACAAATACCAATAAACACAGAAATATATAAAATTAAAACAAATAGGTTTATGGTTCGGATTCATTTCTAATAATAACACAATATGGCCTGTCCTTTTTACTATCTCGCTCGTTCGTCACCCCTCCCCGTCTATTGCCAGTCTTTACTGCTCAAATAAAATTTCATATTCATATCAGCGTTATTTTAAGCGTTTCTCATCTACATGACTACCAATATACCTGACATATATTTCTCAAAACTGGTCCCTTTCCCTGGTTGTGGCAATAAAGGCAGCCATAAAGAGAAAATAAATTCCCGGGAACACCACGTGTTGCCACCAGTTTCACGATCACGTGACCGCTATTTAATATAATTCAATGTTCTTTCTCGTTGAAATAAATATTTTATAGTAGAGGAAGTATGGTTTATCATGAATGTCAAATTATAAAGTCTATTACTTGTTCTTAGAGAACAAAATGATCTAATGTTTAAATCACTGATATAAGTAATGCATATTTATTCCTAATAATAAAAAGAGTCCAGGGAATAGAACAGTTATGTTTAAAATATTTAAAACAGTTTTAATTTTTTTTTTTATTATTATTTTTTTTTATATGATGTATTACCTTGAAACTTAAGGTGGACTGTCGTAAAATAAACGTAAAATAATGTTTGCTTTTATTTTTTAATTTGTTAGTTTTCATACAACTTCAATTTTTTTTTTCTCTCACCTTACTATTATTAGGGTTGGTAGCATGGACACTAATCGATTCCTGTAAGTGAGAGCGGCGGAGCCGGGGGGTTCCTGGAGTTGGGGGACAGAACCGGGGCCCTTCCTTGAAGTGGAGGGACGGAGCAGTAGGCGTGTGTAGGAGGCATGCTCCCCACCCTAACAATTTTTGGAAAATCCAAGGTTTTTGAAATGTCTTTTTAGGCTAAAATCTTCAAACAGTAAGACCGCTTGTGTACTTCAGTATATATGCATTTGGTAATTTTGACACAGACAGTTGTCGGGTTATGTCGAAGCCTAGTTTACGAAAAACTCTGGTAAGATGTATACAAGCCATACATGCAACTGTAGTCTGATGTTAATTTAGGATTTATGAAAAATCGGAGATGTGACATGTACAATCAGCGGCGTAGCCAGAGTGGGAAAACGCCGAGGCAAACCCAGACGTTGGGAATTTGAACAATGTGGATAATAAATATCAGTATCATGGGGATAAAATAAAACAAATCTGTGGAAATTCCAGACAAGGCAAGCGACTCGTCCGCCTCATGCTGCCTATGCTAGAAACAATACACTTTACATAATTAAAATTAGCCCCTTAAATCTGGTAATTAAATGTTTTATAAACAGGAGTTGCAATTATCATAATTTATGTAAGTGACCTATTTGCTAACAATTAAACAGTATGTTGATATCTCGTTAAATAAACATTCCTTCAATTTCATTTACCCATTTCTTTCTGTTGGTTTGGACATTTTGGAATTGACTCCTTTTTAACTAACAGATTGCTAAACTATTAACATAGGCAAACAAAGCATCATTCGCGACAGCGGTACCTCTTGATGTCCGCCCGAATTAAAGGTTGTTGCAGACACAGGTATGTATATCGACAGCTCCCACGTTGTAACATTTTTGTCCCACTACAAAACAAACGATTTTCCGCTTTGACCTCTGACCCATTCGCTTGGACCGCAAAGAAAATGTCAAAATGAACAAATACGCGTCGCTACATAATTTAAGCTTGAGCCCGGTTTCAGATTAGGTGTTAGAAGTCCGCAATTAGCCGTATGTAAAGAGAGAGGGAATGTAAACGTTTCCTTGCGAAACGCCTGCAATACCTTCTAGTAACTGCGTGTTTTTGCGTGGATTATCTTAATGTCTAACTATTGCGGTATGTTGTCACAGATTTGTCTAACTATTGCGGTATGTTGTCAGAGATTAGCTGGAGAGAAGAGGATGTTGCTGTTAGAGCGATGATGAGTATTTTAAAAACGACTTTGATGTGGTCAGTAATCCACGCGGAAGATCTTTCATCCCAACAGTCAACATTTGCTCTCTCGCTTCATCCAAGATCTGGATGTCCCTTTTCATTCTTGACACATAGACTTGCTGGAGTCTTCTTTCATTGTAAAAATAGTGGCAGTCGAGAGTTGGCTCAAAGATGTGGATCTGCAGTTCAATTAATATGTAAATCATTATTATTATTATTATTATTATTATTGTTGTTGTTATTGTCATCATCACCATTAGCATTATTATTATTAATAGTAGTAGTAGTAGTAGTAGTAGTAGTAGTAGTATTAGTAATATGGTAGAAGTAGTAGTAAAAGTAGTAGTAGTAGAAGTACCAGCAGTAGTAGTAGTAGTAGTAGTAGTAGTAGTAGTAGTAGTAGTAGTAGTAGTAGTAGTAGTAGTATATATTTTGAGATCCACATTGACTGTACGGAACCAATATTGCATTTTATAATAGATTGTCAGTATTGATAATGCTTAATAAAATATATCATATCTTTACTGATGGATCGAGCCCCTTGGTAGTCTCCTTCACTCGGTGCGTTTATTCTTGTCCAAAATCTGTGCTCCTTGACTGGAATATCAAAGGCTGTGGTACATGCTGTCCTCTGTGGAAAAGTGCATATAAAAGATGCCTTGTATTTTCCTGTACAATAACAGTTTAACTCTCGGGTTTCAACAACGTTAGTCGAAGCTTGATAAAAGCGTTTTCCTAGACACTTAGATATGGCTAGAGATAAGACGCAGCGATCACTATAACAACACACAGGTAATCCCTATCGTGACAGCAGTTCTACAGGTGCATCTGTTTGATGTCAATCTAGACTTAGCAATGATGTTGCTTTAGTGGCCGATATCACTCACGGGACAGAACATTCTCATACTTTGGAAATCTAATAGGACAAGATAATCGCCTTTCAAAAATCATATATATTTCAGAAATCAAGATACTCACCTTTCAGAAATCTTATAGGACAAGATAATCGCCTTTCAGGAAAATCTTATAGGACAAGATACTCGCCTTTCAGAATTCTTATAGGACAATATACTAGCCTTTCAGAAACATCTTATAGGACAAGATAGTCCTTTTTCAGAAATCTTATGGGACAACGTACTTACCTTTCAGAAATATTATAGGACAAGATACTCACCTTTTAGAAATCTTATAGGACGATACTCACATTTCAGGAATCCTATAAGACAAAATACTTGCATTTCTGAAATCTTACAGCACAAAATACTCACCTTTCAGAAATCCAAAAGGACAAAATAATCACCTTTCATAAATCTTATAGGACAAGATACTCACATTTCAGAAATCCTATAGGACAAGATACTCACTTTTCAGAAATCTTATAGGATAACTTACATTTCAGAAATCCTATAGGACAAGATACTCGCTATTCAGAGATGCTATAGGACAATGTACATTTCAGAAATCCTATAGGACAAGATATTCACTTTTCAGAAATCCTATAGGACAAGATATTCACTTTTCAGAAATCCTATAGGACAAGACACATTTCAGAAATCCTAAATGACAAGATACATTTCAGAAATCCTAAAGGACAAGATACATTTCAGAAATCCTAAATGACAAGATACATTTCAGATATCCTAAAGGACAAGATACATTTCTGAAATCCTACACTCAGTTTAGAGGATCGGGACGTAGTTGAGAGGTTTTTCTAAAATTATCAGTCAATAACAAAGAGGTATTACCACAATTCTCTGCATGAAATGCGATATCAAAAACATTAATACCATTATATACCCTTACCAAAACCTCATTTGGATTCCATTTTCTGCACTGTTTTGAAAACGATAACAGTTCCGTGGTTCGCTACATATGTGGTCTGGAAGTTGGTACATCTTTGTTCTATTTTTACAATCTTGAGCACAGATAACTCGTTTTGGAGGAAACTTGTCAGTGTTGATATGGGTAAATAACTTAAAATGATACAGACACATCGATCGTATATTACCCAGAGCATTGCTTCAGTTATAATGAGGACAATTATTCAGACTTCATCATTCAGAATTTCTTACTTTGACTAAACTTAAAATTCTAGCTCATATATAGAGTTTAAAATGTTTTTAATCATGAAATAAATGTCTTTAAAATATGTATTATATATTCTCTAAGATGTGTATTTAAAACTGTTATAGTGATATAACTTGTATCTCTGTTGTATAAGACAAGATGCCAATGATCAATAGTGTCTTGGCGAAGTCCTGTATTTAAGAATCACTGACATAACAGTGTGTTATCATGTGTTCCCCTTAATAATGGCCATCAGAATACCTACTTTAAAAAGATTCCTACGGACCGTCATTGAAAGTCCAGAGCATTTTCGGTGCTTGATACTCCAAAACATTTAGATATTCCGTTGAATTTAGATTTTAACATTGACTTTCATCCATCGTTTCCAAACTCACTCCCAAACCAAAGCATTCGAAGATTCTTGAATCAGTCACTTGACGTCGGATCGATCCTTCTCAGTGCACCCCTTTGCAGTTTGGGCTATTTTCCGTTCCAACCAGTGGTCCACAACTGGTTCATCAAAGGCCGTGGTATGTGCTGTCCTATCCGTGGGAAGGTGCATATAAAAGATCCCTTGCTGCTTATCAGAAAGAGTAGCCTATGTGGCGGCAGCGGGTTTCCTCTAAATAAATATGTCAAATGACCATATGATTGACTTCCAATAGGCGATGATGGGATAGAAATCAATGTGCTCTAGAGCTGTCGTTAAATAAAAGAAACTTTTCTTTGTTATATTAATGAGTGTATGTAAAACAATGCATTCTCTCGTTTAATATATTCCAGTACGTTGGGTAATTGGCTGTCCTTATGTTAAAGCGCGTTATTTGTGACATATAGTTGACAGAAGAAACCCGCTACAGATATATTGGCTATTATTTCTGAATTGCATCAAAGGGTTTTTATAAGCATCTTCATACAGAGAGGAGACCAACCGGCCTCTGTGGCGCAGTAGGTACTGAGATCAAATCTCAGCCGAAGCATGGGATTTTTAATCTCAGTATTGGCTCCAACCCAGGGTGAGTGCTCCGCAAGGCTCAGTGGGTAGGTGTGTACCACTTACACCGAACAGTATGTACTATACTGTCTGTGGGATAGTGTATATAAAAGATCCCAGGCTGTTTATCGATAACAGTAGCCGCATTAGTGTGAGGGAAGCGGGTTTCGTCTCTCTTGCTGACACTAACCTCTGTCCTGGACAGACAGCACAGGAAGCTGAGTTGTGTGCCCAGGACAGCGTGCCTGAATCTTAATTGGATATACGCACGAAAATAAATGCAATCAACCAGAGGATGCCAAATGGTCCTTGTTGTATCAATTGTAGACGTACATCTGAACGAGATATCAGTGATTCCACCGAAAGGGGTCGATCCGACGACCCACCGCAACTCGAGTGAACGCTCTAACTCTGAGCTACATCCACATCAGAACCATTCTATGCGATATTCCGCTGTGTATGCAGCCTCCTATTTAACGAGAGCACCTTTTATGTTTGCTAACCAACAGCGAGGCCAGGCACCGCTCATCCCCAGTCAATTTGAAGACATTTACATCAGTAAAGAGTAGCAGCAATTCAATATAGTCTTGCCTGATGTCCTTTTGAATTAAATATTCTCCGCAATGAAACTGGCGAGTACTCATGTCCCAGTGACGATGGCCTCAATTCGGTAACATAACCTCGAGCTTCTTATTGATTCATTGCCGTTCTTACCGTTACTTCTCTGTTTTGATTCGTAATTGCTTAATTAATCATTAAAACCATGTCGACATGTCGGTGTTTATCCCCACCGACAGCTCGACTACCACGCTAATTAATCTACGTTAAATATTTAATTACTCATTTTTACTTCGGTTACGAAAAAAGAAGAAGAAGAAACTATAATTATGATGAATATAATTATTGTTAAATAAAAATGGAAGAGGTTTGAGCAAATTATTGAACAGCACGCAACAGGAATATGGGAATTAATATTTAAGTGATGCTCCAATAATGGTGCATAATTTTTTTTTTTTAAATATAATCTCTGGTTCGGTCTTGTAATTACATGTATTATTTTGATTATTATTTTCCATTATTATTTATGAAGATTATTATAATTATTGTTTTAGTGATGTGGTTGTGGTGGTGTTGGTGGTTGTGGTGGTTGTGGTGGTGAACGTGATGGTGGTAGTAGTAGTAGTAGTAGTAGTAGTAGTAGTAGTAGTAGTAGTAGTACTAGTAGTAGTAGTAGTAGTAGTA
>JAULBS010131714.1:0-13358 GCA_032355785.1 Symmetromphalus regularis
CCATCACTTCTGTAGGGGTGTGATTATGGAGAGTGAAAAAGCTCCCCTGAATCTTACTTGGGGAGTGATTTATAGCTATCCTCTACTTTTCAAACGTGAAACCCTGCAAACAATTTTTTTTAACATCTATAATCCAAAAAACAAATTAAAAACAACTTACCTTTATCTTGTTCACGTAGTTGATGGCATGGTTAAACTCTACAGGCTGGCTGGCTTGTGGCTGCTGCTGCTGTTGAGGAGGTTGAGATGGAGGTTGTTGTTGTGGTGGCTGTGGTTGGGGAACATGAGGGGGAAGGTGTTGTTGCTGAGGTTGGGGTTGTGGTACTGGCACCACAGGAGTTGGTTCTGGTTGTCGTGGAGAGTGGTGATAGGAATGGTGTGGGGGAGGGGGTGGAGGGTGGGTGGGTGGCGTTGGAACATGTGGTGGCGGTTTCTGAAATAATAAAACAATATATTTTGTATAAAGAGGCTTTACTTTTACGGTAAACCCTGTATTAATGAGACATTAACCGTGTAATATACTAGTATGCACATAGCCATTTAAGGAAACTGTCATTGCTACAAAAAAATTAAAAAGTACTTTCTAATTGTTACTTTTCTTTATAAAAGTGCACACCCTGAACACAAAATCAGATTTTTTTTCTTCTTCTAAAATTAGAATATTTACTTTCATTTAAATACATCATTAATCCTCTGCAGTTCATTTATAGTATTTTTATGTCTTGATCCATATTCGTTTCAAATTAGAGATTTTATAACCATTTTGAATATCTGTATTGTAATTTAAGCTATGATTCGCTCCAAAAGAAATGGTATCATATTCTTAAAACATGTGATTATTCCGTACTGTTTTATTGTGTTGTCTAAAAAGTTTTAAATTTCGTAAGCAGTAATCATCATAAAAATGTCAAATAAAAGATTATAGTAACTCTAATTGCAGAACTGAAGTAATTTTTCTAAGAGCATGGTCACATTGGTGTTTTATTACTATTAACATAATTAAATAATGGGACACCATTAAAGGTATGTATATTTGTTTGCCAAATTTCATTGTCATGGATTTCTCACAAGGGTCCTATGGCTGAAAGGATTGGGAAAATTAACGTGATTTTAGTCATAATTGGGGAAGTTTTTTCACCCCACTGAATTTATGTAACTGTAATATTATATTTGCATGGTGAACTTACCACTTGCGGTGCGAGTGGAGTAACACAGTGCTGTATGGAAATCACTTGTTGTCCGGGCTGGTGGACGTTGATCACTTCCGACTGCACCTCAATCTTGTAGCCTGGTGGCAGGAACGTGTTGAAACCCACGATCAGGTCAGGGTGACCTTTAAACAGGTTTGAAACTCTGTTGATTACGCCAGGCGTGTCAATGCTGTAAACAAATATAAATAATGTTTTAACAACACCAGTCTCGGATCAATCTCAATCAAAAAACAAGAAGAAAAAAAAGAGGAAAATCAATGTATGTAGTTGTTCATAATTATATACATTTTTCAATTTGTAAATTGAACAGAAACATCTTTAAATACTTAGTCCTTTTTGTAATGATAAAATAGCACCATCAACGAAACAAGTTATTTTTGAAAGTGTGCAACGCTACACATAATGAGACATCATAAAAAAGTACATCTGTGACAAACTGACTGGACTACAGATTCAATATGGACATGTAGATAAACTAGCGAAGAAAATGTTTGTGACTTATCCTTTGACAACACAAAGACTGTACAGAAACGTTAAAGAAAACATTTTGATTTTCTTCTAAACAATTGGGATGTGTTGTAACACGTATCTTGAGACAAACAATCCAAACACACACATCGAATAAAAATTATGACAAATTAAATTAAATAAAAAGAACTTTAAAAAAAAAAGATATTTGCTGGTATACAATTTTTGATTGCTTAGGATTTAAAATTTAACAAGAAAACACCACATACGTTTGAGATTTGAATTCCTTCATGATATCAAGGAAATCATTGTAGACTTGTGGCTGGTTGCCAAACTGCAACTTCACCTGGTCCAAGTAAGACAGTGCATCCTCGACCTTTAACCTCTGAAACTGCTGCTGCTGACCTTGAACTTGGGCAGAATGCGTCTAAAAATGATAAAGTTGGCAAAGCAATAAGATTTCATTAACAATTTTTTGTATTAAAAAAAAAAAAAATTCTAACTGCAAGTAAATATCTAATATGTTACATGGAGTTTCATAATAGCATCATGCTAAATGTGTAAAATATGCATATAATTATAACATTTTCACAATGAAGTAGTCATCATGGCAACAACAACAACAAAATAGCATTATCTATTACATGATTCTGTGCTGAAATGTCTTGTTTATTTCTTAATATTTTTTGCCAGGTGTTTGAGTTCTATTTTCTGAGATCATTTTTAAATTCCAAATGGTTAAAATTGCAGCCCAATTAAAAATGGAAAATAAATTTTTATGAGAACTCTTGGTTCCTGAAACACATTTAATAAAGATTATTTGTGTAGTGTATTACCAGAAGATGTTAACTTACTGGATACCCTATATTAAGCTTTATAAACTACATGTAGCAATATATTTATGTCTATTACAACAGCCCAATCTTTAACACTGCTAGCGCCTGAACGTGTTCGCTTGGTTTAAACATTATTTGGTGTGTATGCATTAGTATACTCACAAACATGTCACTGACAACTTGCGCTGTACCCTGACTAGCACTTGAACGTGTTCGCTTGGTTTAAACATTATTTGGTGTGTATGCATTAGTATACTCACAAACATGTCACTGACAACACTTGCGCTGTACCCTGACTAGCACTTGTTCGCTTGGTTTAAACATTATTTGGTGTGTATGCATTAGTATACTCACAAACATGTCACTGACAACTTGCGCTGCTCCCTGAGCTGCCGACACCTGGGCTTGAGTTGAGATGACAGTCTGAGGTATTGTCGGCGCAGCAGAGGGCGGAGCCTGTGGTTGAATTCCAGGGTGTGACAAAGGGTGGTGTAGCGACGGTGAGTGGTGACCCCCACTCTGGTTCACCCTGTAAGAAATAATTAATTAATTAATGGCATGTTTAGTTGATATTAATGTTAAACATAGGATGGAAATGACATCTTAGTGATTAGATTTCATTTAATCTGCGATCTCTAGAACACGTTTGTTACTTAACCCTTTAGAATAGATCATGCAGGTTTGTTTCTTTCACATAACACACTCTTCGTCTAGTTCAGTCAACTGTTTCTTGAGGCAACATACAAAGGAGCTGACTAGGCTATTTTTCATGTGTTGAAAAATGTGACGAGATTTTAAGAGCTGCTTATAGGCAATGGACTTCAGTTTAACTGCAGTTGAGCTTGTACAATATTGCTTTTAATTAATTAATATACACCAGGGTATTATTACTCTTTTTTTTACTTGCCCACATTTTATGACCTGCGTACCAAAAAAACAAACACGATAACATGAATAGTGTGATACACAATATAGACCAATTGTACATTATGTACACAAAATTTCAACAGGATTTGTCACCCTACTCTCCCATTTCATCTGTCATATGCTGAATAATCATTTGTTTAGGAGGATGTATTGTGTAGGCACATCTCAGACAAGACATGAAATTTTAATCTTGATACTGACTCCAGAGGTAGGTGTATGCCACTTACACCGACCAGGTCCACAACTGATTTATAAAAGGCCACATTATATACTATCCTGTCTGTGGGATAGCATACACAAAAAGATTCCTTGCTGCTAATCAAAGAGTAGCCTATGTGGCAATAGATTACACAACTGGTCATGTGTGATCACTTCTTTTCTGTTCTGCTTGATATTAAAGAAATTAGTGATGTGCAGTTAAACGGAGCAAATTGTCTTTTTTTTTTTCACACATTGTTTTAGATTATGACCGTCCGGTTCCGGAAACTGAATTTCTGGATACATTTACAGTGTGGGAGTATTGTTTTATTGAATGAGCGCCCGTAAGGCGGGGTTTCCAGATTACTGGAGTCCAGATAAACGAGGTCTCACTGTATATACAACTTATGTACACAAATCATGCCTTTACCTGAATTTACATGTACAATGGACAGCTATATATTGTAAACACCAACCACATAACAAATTTTATTAACTAATCAATTTACACAAATTACTGATTGGGTTAAACTTACATACATTGCAAACAGCATCTCATATAACATTAACACAAATTAAAAAATTACTGATTGGGTTAACCTTACATACATTGCAAACAACATCCCACATAACAGATACACAAATTAAAAAATTACTGATTGGGTTAAACTTACATACATTGCAAACAGCATCCCATAGAACATTAACAGATACACAAATTACTGACTGGGTTAAACTTACATACATTGGAAACAGCATCCCACATAACAGATTTTAACGGATACATAAATAAAAAAATTACTGACTGAGTTAAACTTACATACACTGCAAGCAGCATCCCACATAACAGATTTTATTAACTAATTTACACAAATTACTGATTGGGTTAAACTTACATACATTGCAAACTGCATCTCACATAACATATTTTAACAGATACACAAATTAAGAAATTACTGACTGGGTTAAACTTACATACATTGCAAACAGGATCCACATAACAGATTTTCCGAGATACACAAATTAAGAAATTACTAAATGGGTTAATCTTACATATATTGCTAACAGCATCCCACATAACATATTTTAACAGACACACAAATTAAAAAATTACTGATTGGGTTAAACTTACATACATTGCAAACAGCACCCACATAACAGATTTTAACAGATAAACAAATTAAACAATTACTGACTGGGTTAAACTTACATACATTGCAAACAGCACCCACATAACATATTTTAACAGATAAACAAATAAAAAAATTACTAACTGGGTTAAACTTACGATGGATAGCCCTGCATTGGAAATGGCATCCCAGTGGTTAGATTTTCGGCAACTTCTCCATACCGCTGCTGTCCACAAGGGGCAATAACTCTTGGGTACGATTCACTTGGATTAACTCTTCTCTGAAAAATAAAATATTTGTCTTCATAAATACAAAAATTTATTGTCCACTTTCACATTAATATACTCAAAAATATATTAAGATAACAAAACTTTTCGACTGCAACTGTAATTATTTGACAAATACAGGGCATAGGATTTCACGATAACGATCATTACCGACAGGGTGTTCGTAAAGTGTCATCAAAATCACGGAACCGAAATTTCGTTTCCCATGACTTATTTTTACGGAACCAAAAAAAACCTGTTTCTAATGGGTTCTCATGATCCAAAAGCATGGAACCAAAAAGGTGTTTCCCATCAAATTTGAAATCCTATATATAAACGCACAACACTTATGTTTTGTATTCTATCCTGTAAATACCATTTGTTCTGATGTGGTTGAGAAACAAATTGAAATAAAAATGGAGGATAATAAAATATTATTCTTTATTCCATTTCAGACAAAACATATACATGTACACAAATCTGTAATCTGAAGGAAAACTGAGTTAAAGATAAATATAGCCTTAGAACCTATCACTCTGAATCGTAAGTCAGTAATCTCTATATCTCCCTCCCCACATCCAGCTATAACCATATAACTAATATAAAGACGGGAGTGTTAAAGAAACAGAATTAATGACAGGCCTTGATATGATCATAATTGAGCAGTGGCCCAATGATCAAACATGGTGACTCATCGGGTCAGTACTTCAAAAACACTTATGGCCCGACAACCTAAAACAAGGTGTGTTGGACCATCGTTAATGTAGAGGGCTGTAAATTGTAATAATTCCGGTTCATGAGTTAATTACAACATATAGGAGACAGGGTTTCACATGACGCAAGAATCATGCATATTTTAAGCAATATTTCACAAAAATACTCCTAAATAAAATATGTGCGCGTCATGGTTGACGCAAAATATTTCCAATGTCAATCAATTTAAAAACATTATAACCTATTATTTATGAGAAGAAAAAACAATGGATATACATGTATAAGTATTATAAAGATAGAATAGTGGATAATGGATATAATATGTGTATGTAATATAAACATAACAGTTATTCAGTTAATTACTGAAATAATATGTCATATCTGACTCCCATTTTTGAATGCTTGACTACCAAAATAAAACCCTGTGAGTCATAATGACTCCCATTTTCCAGATGCTAGGTGGAACCCTGGGGAGGGTTTCCGTTTCCAGTTAATTCCCCTTGAGATGAGACCTATGAACAACAAAACATACTATATTTATATATATGTATACTTTTGAGATGGCAGCAAAATGGCGATCACTGCAAACCAATTTTACAGTACTAAACTTTTATGATAGTATGGCAGACTGCTGCCACACATTTTGATGACTGCAGAATGAACATGCAAGTCCCCTTTTTCGAAATAATATAAGCTTGTCTCTTACTTGATCGTCAAGACAACGCTGCATCATTTCTGGGATCGGATGCCACGGTGACGTCTTTGATTGTCACAATGATGAACCTGGTCTTCAGCTACATGTACATCTACATGTATAACATGGGTGTGATAATCTGAAATTATTATAAAATCACAATGTTATAACAAAAAACAATGACACTGTGCAGTTCACTCCATTTAAAAAATGCAGAAAAACAATATATTGGTACACAACAATCAGTTTTACACTATTTCACATGTAATTAGTGCAATTAATAAGTTAATCAGTGCAGAGTAGTGGGTGACCTTTTGAGAACTACATGTAAATTACTGTGATTGTACATGCAGTGGTCGAATTTCATCAAGGCATTGTGACTTCTGCTGTGCCGCCTTGTCCCTTTGCCTCAATGCAATCTAAAATTAAATTCTAACGAAAGCAAATATTGCTATGCTCTTTTTTTTCCACTTGCCCCATAAGAAACTAACATTTGTCACTGTGCGCCTGATGCATCATCAATATTCGACTTTGTTGCCGCCAATTCCTAGGAATCAAAAGCAATAAACACTGTGCCCCCAAACACCAAAGTTGTACCCCTATACATATGATACATGTAAATACAGATATATGCACTGAGCTAGCCAATCAGAAACATCAATAAACAATCAGGGCTCCCAAACCCCCCCCCCCAATCCTTGCATATTCATGCCTTAGAATTCCATTTAGAGAGTGCAATTTATCCTTTAAAAATCCATCTAGCAGGTCATGACAGCCACCAGTAGAGGCACTGATTTTCCGTGATAATGGAAACGCAGACGAAATCGCGGAAAAAAACTATCTGAAATGGATTTCCCGATTTTCTCTGAAAATATCATTATTCATCTCCAAATACATCAGTTTATTAATTAAACAGATTTTCCAGCATTATTTTAGAAACAGAAATGGTTGATACCTGACTACACTGATATCTGTACTTGTTATGCCAAAAAAAGTTTAGTGCACAGATGATTACCAGTCATTTGGTTCAGTCTATTTAACAGAGAAAATTGGACGATTTTTAAATATTTCTTTTTTGCTCAAATTCGCACACAACTATGAAAGTTAAAGATTTATACATATTTTGGATCGATTTATTTATAATATTCGCAAAAACTGAGAGTTACTGAACTGGATATCATGGCATATAAAACAAGTTTCAATTCAAAACTGAAATAGTAAAAACAAAATTTGTTAAATTCTGAAATGAAAAATGGTAAAATCTGAAACGGAAAATCAGTGCCTATACACAATTTTTTTACCGAGGCGAACAATTCAATGTGAACAGAACACCATATTGTCAAAACTCTGCCTGGTGAAACAAACAGCAATAGTTCACTTTGTCAACACGAGCCAGTGACTAGAACATCTTAATTTTATTTTTAATTGGCTGTTGCATTTTATTTTATACAATCACGTAAGCTATCATTTGAATGCGTGAATGTGAACATTGTTTGTGCATATATCTAAATGGCACTCAGACTCAGAGCATTGCTGATCAGTACACAAAACCTAAAGTGAAAGTAGACAAAGTTAGCCATGTGGTTAGACCATCTATGAGCAGTAGCGAACCCGATTGCAGAAGGCCAGTAGCCAAAGAACTCATAGTTCACAGAATCATAGGAATTTCGAAGTGCATGGTTATGTCAGCTTGCCTGATTAATCTTTGACAAGGACAGCCAAGCAATGAAGTATCATGTTTGTATTGATGTGAATGTGTGGTCTTGCTCCAACAAGCTTTCTGTTTAAATGATAATTATATTCATTTATTTGTATAAACAGACATAGAGAAAGCGGGGTTTTCCGAACTTGGCCTCGTTTTCGGAATGTTAGCAAAGTTAAAATGGCGACTTGGTAGTAGTAGATTTACAGAAAGTTTTATGAATTCGAACTTAAAAATTGCAAGTCGCCTGACGGGGTAGTGGATTTTGATGATTCACCTGGGGAAATTTTTCACCTATTCGGGTGAGCACAATTTCACAGGCCTGTAAATGCTGTGGAGAAATAGTGTCCATGACAATTTTAGCATAAAGAAAACTTTATTTTTAATAATAAGAAAAAACTACACCTTGAATTAGTTTTAGTCTGCTGCAAAAAAAGTGCCACTGTGAAAGACCTCTGCGGCAATCTTCACAGAATAACTGAGGTCAATTTCAGGGGTTGTATGTAGTAACATACACACACAGAAATGTGGAGACCTAACACACATAATATAAATAACTTCAGTACAAATTTGGGTGGATTTAATTACAACTGTGTGTGATGTGTGCATGTGCACGCACCTGCAGTGTTTGAGGATTTTTTTTTAAAAGCCACTAGCCACAGGGCTAGTAGGTTTGTGATTTCCACTAACCCACTAAGCTGAACCACTAGTCCAAAGACTTGACCAAATTTATCTTTAACATTTTCATATATATCAACATTTTTCTTCCTACTATTACCAAATTAGCAAAACAAACATCATTTTACAACAAAAAAAACAATCAACAGATGGCATATTTATAACTTCAATAACCAGTGGTGGATCTTGGCCGGGGCCCCCAAAAATTCAGCGATTTTAAAAACATAATTATTTAAAAAAAATTAAGGGTTCTTTAGCTCACACCCCCAAATGAATTTTCTGGATCTGCCACTGGTATCAGTAATGTTTGCGTGATGTCAATCACTCCATTACAAAGAATCTCCAATGTCAGGATAAATAAAAAGAATATACTGACAATATGCACTCATTTGTAATTGATGTCAGTGGCTGATCCAGAAAATTCACTGCGTAGGGTGGAGGCAATAATATGATGCATTCTTCGGATTCTTTAACATAATTTTTTTTTTTTAAATGTTATTTAAATCGCTAAATTTAAAGGGGTCCCCACCCTAGAACCTCCACTGGGTATAAAAATGAGTTGCTCACTGAGCCACGAGTGAGCAGCCAGCAAGAAAGAAAATTAGTTTTGTTAATTACCGACATCCCTTCACAATTTACAAAGTGAGAAAACAAAGGAAAAATAAACAAAACAATTCAAAGCATGTGTGATTTAATAGTGATGCTTGAATTACTTAATACACTGAGTCACATATTACTGCAATCCTCTACCAAGTCACATGTCCCATCAATCGAAAGACATATCCTCCATATATATGCAAATATTCCACAGCTAAAAAAAAATTCACTTTCCACCTTTCATTTTACATTTTTGCAACCAAATCCCCCAATAATAAAAGAATTAAAAAACAACATAAAATTTACCAAACTCCTTTCAGTTAAGAGTTTTATTTATTTCCTTAAACATACTAAGTATACTATCCAAGTGTTATATGTATTTCCGATAAGACATGTTATCGACTGAACACGCACATGATGCAAAGACAAATAGTATTTATTGACAGTACCCACAAGTTTCCGTTCAGATTAACCAAGAATAATTATAATTCACAATTATTTTTGAATAATCACATATAACCTTTGTAAAAACAACTAAAAATGTTAGTAGCAAATATCAATAATTTGTTTAATGTATTACGTACGGTACGGTTTTCATAGCCAAACCGAAAAGAAGTTCGCATGTAATTGAGTATCAGCATGTTTGCGATTTTCGAGATATATTTTATTCCGATTTTTTTGGTTTTTGTTCTTGCATATTCAGTATAATAAACTAAAAAAAAAAGCTCTAGACCGTCTCCAAGTAAACAAAAAACTTATACCCTTCATAGAATTATTTAAGAAGAGTGTGAATATACCCTTTCATACAGCAAAACATGGGTGAGTACACTTACTAGACTCATGAAAAATAGGCTGCCCTTACAATCTACATGTTATAGTTTGGAATGCTACACAGTATTAACCATAGATGGTCTGGGGGCTTTCTTTTACACTTTTAAAAGTTATACAAAATAGATAACATATTAACAAGAAGACATAATGAGAGATCACTTTATTAAAAACATTTTTTTCTATTATTTTATTTTTACTATGAAATACATGTAAATTGTACATGAATCATTTGTATGTGTACATTTCTCTTACATTTACTAAATTTAACATTTTATAAATAGATATGCCATCACTGGAGCTGCCCTATAGACAGTAGTATAGTGCAAACAATTACTTACATGTGGGAGAGGACTGCAGTTATTTGTCACAAACAGAAATCATCACAATTCTTAAATAAAATAAATTAAACAGGTGTTAATGATCACTGGTTAAAATACACATTGTGCTATTAGTTACTTGAATTGTCCCCTTAGATGCTTCAACACACAATATGAGCCACAGGCAATTAACATTTAAAAAATGTCTGCCCACACCCCCTACTTCTGTAGAATGTATCTTTCACAAAATGAAATTGTAACTTCTGTTTATGAATTATCATTATGACCTGTTCAAATCCTAGCCATAGCTCTACGTGATATATAATGTTAATGAACATCTATGTTAATAAAATAAATTCTATTGACAAATAAGGAAGAGAGGATGTACGAAAATATTTCCTGTCCACCCTCATATGAGTATTATGACTTACACTTTAGTATGAACTGACATTTAAAATATAAAATACATGTATGCTTGTAATAACATTGTTAAAAAATAAAGTGACATAACAAGAACCATGAAAAGTTCTTTAACTACCTATATCAAACTTGATTTAAAACGAAATTTGCAAGCGTTTAACTCCTAAGTCCTTCACCGATGACAACAGCACATCGATTTTTGAAAGCTGACGCTCCCCTTCATAATAAACTCTACCAATATCCTTTGTCCCCCATTTCTGTAACCAGGAAATTAGAGGTCAAAGCCTCAGAGAAATTGATTGAAAAATAACAACTTGGCATCAGACTTAAAGCAAACATGTGCTGACATCATACTAATAAAAAAAGAAACCCAAATGCACACCAAATTATGACACACGCTTGAAACAAACGTTTTGTTAAAACATAGACTGATCCAAAAACAACGACAGGTTCCTGGAAGTTGGAACATTCCATAAACTAGAACAACATTCCCGCTAATTTTTTCCCTATTTTCAAGAGGCCTACTTGCCAAAAGACAAGACTCTCGCCGAAACATGCGACGGTTTCCTGCTAATGTGAAGCAATCTACATAACCGCCGATTGTTGGTAATAAGGTTTATAATAAATAAATCGAAAAGGTTAAGTTTTTTCTCCGAGTACGTGGTTTAATAAAAGGCAAATTTCAGAACTTGGACGAAAGCCAATGAAGATCTACTGCCGAACGCAATTTCCAACAAAAATGTGGCTCAATGAAAACTGAACCTAGGTAATGATATCAGTGTAAATCCATAATTAAACGCAAAATAGACACTAAAAAAAGTTACAAAAAGACAGGATTAAAAACAATGCACAAAAAATGTCAAATTTCTAAACAACCTATCTACGCCGACGGTGGACGAGTCCATTTTGACAAGCTGTACAAATGCAAATTTCCAGACGTCTGTCAAAGAAAACTAGTCGACAAATTTTATTAATTTTTGGACGGACATAAACCGAAAACCATATAGCATCAGATTTCACTTAAATGATCACTTTGTATATGACGGTGTGTAAGAATCAGCTTTGTTTTGAATCATCTAGGTCAGGCAACATAAGACATAGGTTGCTGACAGCCATAGTATTACGGCTGTTGCTAAAAAATACATCATCTACGAAACTACAAACAGCATCGGGAGGAAATAAGTAAATATCTTGTTTCCTGAAATATACAGAAACGTTGTCATATAATACTTACTTCAAAATATTTGAAGATGACAGCGATTTTAACGGATAATCCTGAGGGAAATCACCGCGGATACCCCACATAAACTGATTCTATTTGGGTCTCCTCTACGTCATTTTCTGTCAGCCAATCAATTCTCGCTATTCATTTTGAACGTCATTGCGGGAAACACTGGGTAAACATCACCTCGACTGCTGCAGTGACCTCCCCTGATGAAATATTCACACCGTGGCGTTCAAGTAGTCGAGCATAAACAAATAATTCCAAGGGCTGGCTGTTGGTCCTTCGCAAGCTCACAATTCAATTCAATTTATTCACTGTACATTGCCTTGGAGCAGCGTATACGAACGATGACAACATAAACAACAGGAACTACATCAGCAACAATAACGATATCAATATCAGTAAATTAATACTAATTATAATAGTAGTAACGATAATAATAATGACAATATACTGTTGATTCATATATATTAGAAAATATACATTTGAGAGCATTTTATAGCTTCTTTTTTTTGTTGTGTTATATATATATATATTTATTTATATATATGTGCATAAACATATACTTACGCACGCATGCACATAAACATGACCTCCCTTCAGTCAGTAAAACATTCGTCATTATTTGTTGCTAAATAAAAAAAAAATGTAACTGGTTTCATCGGATAACCACGTGTCAAAGTTACGAAATTTATATTTGACACTCAATAACCAATGAATGATTAATAAATCAGTTGGCTTTTGTGTTGTCGTTAAAGAAAACAACCCTTGACGTTGTGAGGATGATAATAACCACGAGAAATAACCCAATAAGTCCACTGAATGGTATCGATCCGAAGATCCATGGCACTTAAGTCAGACGCTCTGCATCTGAACAAGTTCAGGATCTAACACAAGCTCCGAAAGGAAAGGATAGTTTCTTTAACGACACCACATCACCTTGGTTAACAGGCGCGGATGCAGGATTTCTGAAAGGGGGTCCAGATGAGAATTTCTGAAAGGGGGCGTCCAATAGTGGTGAGTGAATAGAAATGGGGAAAACATGGTTAATTTTCACGTCCTTCCGCATGGAAAAGTTTTTTTTTTTTTAATCGAGAAAAGGGGAGTGGGAGGGGGTCCTGAACACCTGGATCCACTACTGGTT
>JAULBS010131725.1:0-13358 GCA_032355785.1 Symmetromphalus regularis
GGATTCAGTATTAAATGTTTATGTTTCTCATTCTTTTGGGATTCAGTATTAAATGTTTATGTTTCACATTCTATTGGGATTCAGTATTAAATATTTATGTTTCTCATTCGGTTGGGATTCAGTATTAAATGTTTATATTTCTCATTCTATTTGATTCAGTATTAAATGTTTATGTTTCACATTCTATTGGGATTCAGTATTAAATATTTATGTTTCACATTCTATTGGGATTCAGTATTAAATGTTTATGTTTCTCATTCTTTTGGGATTCAGTATTAAATGTTTATGTTTCACATTCTATTGGAATTCTATATTAAATGTTTATGTTTATCATTCTGTTGGAATTCTATATTAAATGTTTATGTTTCTCATTCTATTGAGATTCAGTATTAAATGTTTGTTTCTCATTCTGTTGGAATTCAATATTAAATGTTTTTGTTTCTCATTCTATTGGCATTCTGTATTAAATGTTTATGCATCACAGGATCCTACACTGATTAGTAATGAGACAAATTATAAACCCTATGAGCTGATGAAAGCTGCTGGAGCAAACATAAAGTGGCCACAAAACTTCACCAAACCAAGTGGCAGCTATGATACAGATGGAGCTATTCTTGGATATGTAAGAAAAATATGTGTTTTATTTGCCACACAAATTTTTCTGTTTGTAATGAATGAAAGATGTCTTTTTAATCATAATTAACAAAAGTTTTCGTTTTTATAAAAATCATATTTAACAAAGGATTGTTTAGTTAATAAAATAAGTTTTTTATTAACTCACTTAGATATTTTAGTAATCCTAAAATGGTAATTTTGAGGGACTGCTTGTGAGTTATTAAAATGAGAAACAATTTATCTACATGTATGTAAGCAAATGCTGTACCTAGAAATTTATATGTGACAAATGTTGTTTCTTCATTATTTTTTCAAGCTGAATTAAAAACAAAATCACTTCACTGATAAAGACTACTGAAACAATTAAAACAGAATATTACACTTGTTTTATATTTACAGGTTTTGTACTCTAGTGGAAGCTGAATTAAAAACAAAATCACTTCACTGATAAAGATTACTGAAACAATTAAAACAGAATATTACACTTTTTTATATTTACAGGTTTGGCCAAAAGGAAAGGTTGTTTTTCCAGACTTCTTCAAAAATCAAACAATTAGAATTTGGAAAATGTTAATTAATGAGAGCATAAGCAAGCTTCCAATAAATGGCTTATGGATTGTAAGTAACAAAATTACTTACAACACACCAGTGTAAGATAAAGTAAAAAAAAGAGTAAATTTTGTTTTATTTAATGACGCCTCTAGAGCACATTGATTTTTATCTTATCATTTGTTTTCTGTTTTCTGTGGCAGGTATCATTAAAAGACAACAAAATAGATTTAGCAGCACCCACCTCCCACCCCCAGTACAAACTAAGTATCACTCAAAGCTGTCCTGTGTAAGGCCAAAATAAGCTTAGTGTATTTTTCCTTTTCCTCAGTGTCAAATAAAGAAATATGTCAATTCAGAAGATGTTCTTGAACAAGAAGCAGATTATGATTTTTTAACAAGTTCATATTAAACACATTTTTATTGGTCAGGACATGAATGAACCAGCTAATTTTGGAACGAATGAAGAAAAACCGTTCAACTGGCCTGAGAAAGACAAACCATACTGGAGTCTGAAGTGTAGCATTAATACGTATGATGACCCACCCTACAGAACAAGTATGTCAGTCAAAATAGTCAAATTATGCTTTCCTAATGTTAAATTGTTTCACAAGGTTGTTCTTTTGTTATTAAAGTTTTTGTATCAAGTCCTGTGTGGTTTGATTGTTTTCTGGGGGCGGGGTTCTTTTAAAGAAACAGTTATAGTTTCATGTAGTAATCTTTTAGACATAAAAGAACATTTTATTTAATGACCCCACTAGAGCACACTGATTTTGGTCTCAATATATAAACCATTTATTATTATATTAATTTGTCCAGACGTTAATAAATGATTGCACCACACCTTGCATAAATGTATCTTAACATCAAAATCCATAATCTCCAAAAGAAATACGATGTAGTGATGACCAAGTTATCTGAAAAACTACCTATATAAATACTAGATACGGAATAGAGAAATTGTGATTGATGTATCTGTATGTGCAGTGCAAAGATTAGTCTGTATAGCCTGTATAGCAGCCATTGTTACTAATAGGTTCACAGGTTAAACACACACCTAAACATGTTTTGGGTAAGACAAGTAAAATATAAAATATATTAAACTCTTATGTATGAAAGATAAGTCTCTAAAACATACATACCATTGTGATTAAACTGATTCCAGAACTATACATTATTTTACTGATAGAGTACAGTATATAGAAACAAGGAATATATGTCTGTAAAACAGTCTGAATAATAATAATAATTAGTATAGTATTTCATTGTTTCCGGTGGCAGATATAGAGGGGTCCCCTAAATATTGTGATTTAAACAAGATTATTATTATTATTTCTTTTTTTAAACTTCTTTAGGGGCTCCCCTAAATGGATTATCTGGATCTGCCACTGGTTACGTTTTCTTTACTAAAAGTAAAATGGTATTTATTGCTGTAAGTGTGATTGGTTTTCAGAAGCAGCTTACAACTATGATAATGACCAGAGAGGAGCACGACTGTCGGATAAGACATTATGTATGGTGTCTCGACAGGGCCAGAATGACGAATACAAACATTACGATGTCCACAGTCTATATGGCTGGAGTCAGACACTACCAACACTGGAGTACAGTTTATTACTTAACTTAATAATATGCGAATACTCTGATTTATATAAAACCTCTTTGTTCATTGTTATAACTTACAGGTATAACCCATAAATAACCATCATGAAAATATGGATGACTTTTAACTTTTGATGTTGGGGAAACACTCTGGGTGTTTTGGGACAAGAAGACAGTAGTTTACTTATGCTTATTTGAGCTAACTCTTAAGTAAAAATAGCAGACCTTTTTAAAGTCTGACAAAGACAAAACCAAATAAAAGTGGGATCACTTCATTTTCTGACCACAATTCTGTAATTTAACTTAGAAAATGTACTTTAGGGATAGTCCATGAATGTCATTATTTTTCACAATCCTAAGGATTAGGTTTGACCCCCTCCTCATATCCTAATTATAACATAAAAACATTGATAAAATTGAAAAAATTATGATAAATTTTTACCTGATAAGACCAAATTCCACAAATATTACATATGTAATGTTTTAAAATATAAATATCTGAAAAAATGTTAGCAAGTGTTTCCTATTTTTCCTTGAAAACAATTAAAGATTATTATCAATCTAATATTTTAAAGATAACATTACAGTATCTGAAGATATGATTCTGAAGTGTAAAACATGTTACGTGGATTTGCCCAAAACCAATCCAATTATGTCTTTTAGCCAACCCAGCACCTCCCACTTCCAAACATGGTCTGGAATGTGAAGCTCATCACTATTTATAGACCAATCCTCATGGCACACTTTATTGAACATTTTGTTAATGGCAGGGGTTTACCTGTTTTATACTGAATAAATGAATTATTTTATATAGCACTAAAATGTCCCAGTACACCCTTCACCCCACCTCCTATTGTTTATTTATGACTGAGTTGATTATATAACCAAAACAGTTTTGATATTTTTATAGGAGTCTCATGGGATGCAGTGTTTCTGATTTTGGGGGTCCCGATGACCTTTTATTGCATCGTTTTGCGAGCCCCGTAAACCCTGTAATAGGTCACATTTTTAAAGTGTTGTTTGTAAGATGGGACAGAATTAGAATACCTTGTTAATTTCAGGGCCCTGAGAGCTGCCACTGGTAATACTAAAAGAGGATTGGTAATTTCAAGATCGACATTTCCAGGAAGTGGCAAACACACAGGTCACTGGCTGGGCGACAACCGCAGTACCTGGAGAGACATGAAACTGTCTATTATAGGTACTGAGAAAATAATTATTTTAGATCTGCTGACAACAGGACATATTGTGATGTGCTAAGTGTCTCTGTGTGTGTGGGTCTGTCCATATTGTGATGTGCTTAGTATGTCTTTATGTACACAGATGTGCTCGTACTGTGATGTGCTTAGTGTGTCTGTGTGTCAATATTGTGATGTGCTTAATGTGTCTCCGTGTTTGTGGATGTGTCCATATTGTGATGTGCTTAGTTTGTTTCTACATTAGTACATATGTGGATCTGTCCATATTGTGATGTGCTTAGTGTGTCTCCGTGTTTGTGGATGTGTCCATATTGTGATGTGCTTAGTTTGTTTCTACATTAGTACATATGTGGATGTGTCCACATCATAATGTGCTTAGTGTGTCTCTGTGTAAGTGGCTATATCCATATTGTGATGTATCTGATGTAGCTACTGCCTCTCAGTCTCATACTATTTCATACATCACTTTGACATATATAATAATTGTAAGTACAATCTGTTAGAAGTACAATGACACCACATCTACAAAAAAAAGGCAATTTTACAAATTAAAGAACGTGTGCTCAATGATGAGAAAATCTTTGTGCTCAATGATTACCAGTAAAAAATTAAAATTTGTATTTTATAGGTATACTTGAATTCAATCTTTTTGGAATACCTTATGTAAGTATGAAATTCATATTTTTTCATTATATTTGGTATTACACTTCCTTTTGGATCATGACCTTTATCAACATTTGGTTGATGTTCAGATTAAATCAGTGAAAATGTAATCACTGAGTTCAATACATGAATACCATTTAAATATATTTTTCTCATTTCCATGGGTGCAGTATTTTAAAACATTTTAGCTAAAATAAAACTGAAAAAAATAAAAAAGAGTAAAAAATAATGTTATTTAAAATGTTTATCAGAATAACTGAGAAAATCCATATATATATTATTTTTTACCTATAATTCATGATTAATGATGTTCACAGATTGGAGCTGATATTTGTGGTTTCTTTGACAACACAAACCCGGAATTGTGCAAGCGATGGATGCAGCTTGGAGCATTCTACACATTCAGCAGGAATCACAATGGAATCAACTTTAATGTATGTTAGCTCAGTAATATTCCATGATACTAGAATTACAGTTGTCAACCTTGAATAAAGACATATTAAATTAGAACTATGAAATTCTAAGACTACAATTCCACTATTTCCCAACCAAATTATTTTGGCAGATAAGAAAATTTTGTTGGGTGTTTTTTTTTCCAGAAAATATTGACATTTCTTTTTTTAGTAATCTAAAACAATGCTTATAAACTTTAAGATGTAGTCTTAAGAAACATGCATATTGCATTAAGTTAAAGCCTTAAGTCTGTACTTTAAAGATTTATCACATCTTTGCCTAGCTTAAAAATATGATGGCATTAGAGAAGCCATAACAGTAAAGTCATATAAGATGAGCTTGTGAAGGCATCTTACAAAATGTTTTAAAATTACCCCTTCACCAACTTTGCTGCATTCCAGCACATCTTTTAATCAAAAATGGAACATTTAAACTAAAAGGACACTTTTTCATATTTTCTCCCAAAATTAAGTATAACTCAATTTATGTATTAGGGGTTTAAATATTGGGGGTGCCATCATTCAGTGACATGTTTATATGTTTTAGGGCATCTATTCTCGCAAAAAAAAAAGGGTGCCACAAATGTTTCGTCACCCCTGTGTATACATTTGCATTTCACATTTAGGATCAAGACCCTGGAGTATTTGGAGGAGAGGTTACCTCCCTTGCAAGAGATGCCATTCGTACACGCTATCGGCTTCTTCCATATCTCTACACTCTGTTCTACTCTGCTCATAAGTATGGTAACACAGTTATTCGACCTCTACATCATGAGTGAGTATCTGGACTAATTCTTATTATGCTACTCTTAAATATATGCAGTGATATTTTTGGTGAATTTACAGTATAATAATAAGCAGATAGTTGGGAGTCTGTTCAATGTAGACTTGTGACACAGGAAATAATTACAAACATATCTAGAGTGTAGACTTGTGACACAGGAAATAATTACAAACATGTCTAGTGTAGACTTGTGACACAGGAAGGAATTACAAACATGTCTAGTGTAGACTTGTGACACAGGAAAGAATTACAAACATGTCTAGTGTAGACTTGTGACACAGGAAGGAATTACAAACATGTCTAGAGTGTAGACTTGTAACACAGGAAGGAATTACAAACATGTCTAGAGTGTAGACTTGTAACACAGGAAGGAATTACAAACATGTCTCAAAAATTTGTAAACGCGTGTATACACAAAGAATGATTTAGGCATGTACGTTTGAAAAATAAGTTTTTAATAAAACAGTTCATATTTGTGATAAACAGGTTCACATTAAATAAAGGTGCAACTCCTGAAATTATCCGCATTTTCATTCTCTTGGTACTTTTTTGGCAAAAGATTAAAAATATATATATTTCAATGTGTAATTTTTTCTTATTAAAAATAAAGTATAGTTTATGCTAAAATTGCCATGGAAAATGCAGTGGACACTATTTCTTAACAGCATTTATTTTGCTGTGGACATTTTCTTAATTGCAATGGTTGTAGATGTGTGGTTACACCCGATAGCTGCTGATTAAATGATGGTCTGGTGATGGTCATTATATAAACATTCCTTTCCTTTTTGCTGTATTCACATCTGTCAGGTAATTAGTGACAGTTTGTGACACTTTAATGTGAATGTGCTTGTTGTTACAAATAATTCTAATTATTTGAGTATCCTGCCTTACATACAGTACTTTAGTTTCACTACTTTCCTGTTTGCAGATTCAGCAAGGACAAAGTGACATACAGCATTGATGAGCAGTTTCTCTGGGGTCAAGCTTTGTTGATTTCTCCTATTTTACATCAAGTACGAATTATTATTTTCTCTTATTTTAAATCAAGTAGGAATTATTATTTTTTCCTATTTTACATCAAGTAGGAGTTATTATTTTCTCTTATTTTAAATCAAGTAGGAATTATTATTTTCTGCTATTTTACATCAAGTAGGAATTATTATTTTCTCCTATTTTACATCAAGTAGGAATTATTATTTTCTCCTATTTTACATCAAGTAGGAATTATTATTTTCTCCTACTTTACACAAAGTATTAATTATTTTTTTCTATTGTACATGAAGTATGAATTATTCATTTCTCCTATTTTACATCAAGTATGAATTATTAATTTATCCTATTGTACCTAAAGTATGAATTATTGATGTCTCCTATTTTACATCAAGACTTACTATGAATTATTGATGTCTCCTATTTTACATCAAGACTTACTATGAATTATTGTTAATTTCTCCTATTTTAAATCAAGTATTAATTATTGATTTCTCTTATTTTACATCAAGTATAAATTAGAATTGATTTCTCCTATTTTAGATATTTTAATTGACATTATTTTTATCCTAATTTATATTTCAGAAACAACGGATCCTGCATATGTATTTGCCTGAGGGTCGATGGTATGATTACTATACTGTGAGTTTCACTTCAGTTTTTCTTTTGTGTGTTTTTTTTATTCGCTAATAACAACTGCACAGTCGGGCATAGACATGTGTATCTATCAATGTTTTATCACCATGAACTTCACAGTTAATTTGCTTTGGTTATTTATCTATCAATGTCATCACCATGAACTTCACAGTTAATTTGCTTTGGTTATGTTTTAGGGTAAGTTAGTGACAGAACATGGTAAGGAAAAGATTGCTCTGCCTGTTCAGGATGATTCTCCAATTGAACTGCACGTCCGAGGGGGCTATATAATTCCTACGCAAGAGCCAGCTAATACAACTTACTTCAGGTATTATTCCCCATATATCTATAGCTATAACTTTGTCTGCTTGGATGACCCAAGTAAACACTCACCCCAGAGTATCCTATTGACAGTTATGGAAATAAGAACTTGTTTAGTCTAATTTCGAGAATAAAGATAGGCATGAATGTATTGTTTGCATGATGCGTATTGCGTAATGCATTTTGACTGTTTCCATGTATGTGTAGGGAGCTTGTTTGTCCTTTTGGAAGAAGTTTGGAGATAAGAGCAGGTGTGTATCATCTATATTTTGTGAACATTAACTTGAAACAAATCCAAATTTCTTTATAAACATCACCAAGTGCTACAAAAATATAGACTATATACAAAAGGATTGGAATGATCTGTCTTCCTCTCTGTCTGTCTGTCTTTAAAATTATGTGGCATCTTGCAAATTTAAATTGATCATACACATGCACCTGTACATTTGAGGAAAGCCCTCTTTTCTCAACATTTCCTAACTTACTGTGTCCATTTAGCTGTGAGATGCATATTTGAACAATCACCAAGATGTCCCGGAATTAATGCATCTCGCATTGCACAACACTCATTTTGAAAAGAAAAAAGGAAATCCAAAGAATATTCATTCTGACCAGTTCAAACCTTTTGATAATTACCCAGAATAATTTCTATGAGGGAAAAAAGCTTGTAAATGTCCTGTCTGACACAAAATGAATACCATGAAATGGCCTCATACAACTTTACAACATTTAAGCTAAATTCTTATATAGAGAATAAATCATTTTCATTCCTTCAAATTGCTTTCTTTTCTTTTTTAAATTGTTTTCAGTCGTCAAAACCCTCTTGGACTTCTGGTTGCACCAGATCAGTTAGGAAATGCTACAGGTCAACTTTTTATGGATGATGGAGAAAGCATAGGTACAATTACTGTTTTGTTTATTTCTTATTGAGAAAAATGTACTGGTTTCTTCAGACACCTAATGCTCAAATTTGTTAGTAAAGTTTCTGCATGGTTTGGGAAAGGAATTTTTGATAAAATGTGAGCATTAGTGTCAAATATTTGCTAACTGTGAGATGTTCTAAGGAAGAAACCTGCTATTAAATATGCTACTCTTTTCTTGATTAACAGCAAATGGTATTTTATGTGAATTAATCCAAACAGAACATTACCGGCCCCGGTGGCACAGTGATTAAGCTTTTAGTCTCATGACTGGTAAGTACTGGGATGAAATCTGAGTCAAGGTATGGCATTTTAATACTTGCTCTATGTAAGTACTCCGCATGGCTCTATGGGTAGGTGTACACCACTTGCACCACCCAATGGTCTACTTGTTTATCAAAGGCCATAGTATGTACTGTCGTGTCTGTGGGAAAGTGCATATAAAACATCCCTTGCTGCTAATCAGAAAGAGTTGCAAATATAGTTTTAGCAGGTTTCCTCTGAAGACCTCAAGTCATAAAACACCATGTCAGACACCTAATAGCCACTAAAGAAACATTGTGCTGGGGTGTCGTTAAACAATCCTTTCCTTTCTAAACAGGACAGCATGAACCACAGCCTTTGATATATACATCTTACCAAACACGATCATGTGAACGACATGCATTTAGACTAACACATCATGTTACTGTAAATAACATAGCAACAGGTAGTCTTATTTCCAAACACAAAATATGAATACTATTCACTGAATTTTCTTGTCTTAATTAGTGAGGTCATTTAGTCTCCATAACAGTTTGTGTGGAATAATACCATTGAACAAACCATCACTTTAAAAGATAACTCAAAACTTTTATCATTATAGATGTGAACATCATAATTCAGAACTATTTGCTATTTAATTTTGTAATATCAAGACTAGATTTTCTTTCTTAACACTAGCTAGTACAAAGAAGTGTTAATTATTGGGTATTTCCATGGATTTTTGTTTATCTATATTGCAATATTTGTGGTAAAACAACTTATGTTTTCTTTCAGATACAGTTATATCAAATAACTATTTCTTAGCAGACTTTACACTTGTTGGTGTAAGTATTAATTAGCATAATTTACATCTTATTTCATGATTTAATTTTTGTCCTCTTTTAGTGAAAGCATGTTTCTATCTCACAAGTGGCAAGTTAAATATCTAAAATGTCACTTTCATTTTATTCTCTTTTTTTTCTATATGTTACTGAAGAAAACCTTGTGAGTAGAAACGATTATATTCTTCTTTTTTTTAAATAATAATAAACAAATTTTTAAAATAAAAATTTAAATGTTACTGATAAAACCTTTGAAGGAGCAGTCTTATAAAATGAAAAGTAAAGTTTGTTTTATTTAACGACGCCTCTATAGCACGTTGATTTTTATCTTATTATCGGCTATTGGACGTTAATCATAATTTTATGGTCATTCTGAATTATGTATTTAGAGGAAATCTGCTGCCACCACATAGGCTACTCTTTTTGATAAGCAGCAAATATTTTTTATATGCATCATCCCACAGACAGGACAGCACATACCATAGTTTTTGATGAACCAGTTGTTGACCATCTGTTGGAATGGAAAATAGCCCAAAATAGAAGAAATAATGCACTGTACAGCATGTTTGATCCAAAACTATTAACATATTTGGAAATTAATATTTTCTTTATCAGCCTGAAAAGAAAATAATTCAACTGAACAGTGGTGTGATTACAAACGAAAAGTCATACTTCATGTTTGTACAGAATAATTTATTAGTTAAAATATTAAGTGTCAAAGTATTGAGAAATAAATTCTGACTAAAAATGTGATGTTATTGTAAACATGTTATCTGCTGTTAAAACACTAGTTGATACTGTAGTCTGTGGTAATTTTTATGTTATTTTCAGAAAGCTTTGTCCATGAAAATCACTGCAAATAATTCTGTTGTGGGCAGTTTAAAGTTTGAAAATATTACAATAATGGGCATCAACACTCATCCAAATAATGTCACAAATCATGGCCAAAATATACAGTTTACATATGATAACCTAACAAAGGTATGTATCATTTCACTATTGTAGTAATTTAAAAGTCTTTGAGACACCTTTTTCTGAAAATATCCATAAAATTTATGGATTATTAATGCATAATTCTATCTATCATAATTTAATTTTTAAAGCACATACTGCTTATGTGTTTTCCTTTCCAGTGTATATATGATTTATAAGCTTTTTAAAAAAAAATGAAAAAGCGAAAATAAAAAAATTAGGAAATGGTTGAATGATTTTTTTACATATAACTGAATATATTTTTAATGTTTTTTTTTCAGGTTCTTCATTTGAATCAGACGTCATTACCTTTGAACACAGAGTTTACAGTTTTGTGGTTTTAAATATTTTATTTGAAACTTACTGTATTCATCAGCATAAGAAATAGAGATAATTATTTATTAGTGCTTCAAGTAATGTTATAGTTTACATATGTGTATTAACATTTTATTCCTTTTCATCCTAATTGATTTGATTGGTTTTTATAAAATAATGATGTTTAATTTACAAATGATAATACAGGCTTCTCTTAATTTACCGCATTATCCAATTTAGTATTTAGTCAATACAATGTTGTTTAAATTGACCATCTTTTAATAATTTTCCTTTAAAATACTTCAGATATCTAAACATTATGTAATACAAAATTCCATATCTTATCATCTTAGCTTAGCATTTGTAGCATTTTTTTTAAGTATTTATTTTAACAGTTTAGTTTTGTATAAAATATCATTCATATTGTTTTATTTACATATTTTGTATTTTACCAAAAATAAATTGTTATATTTTTAGTTTTGTTTGTGTTTACACCATTTAACAGAATTATTACTATGAAAACATTTTAAATTATCATTACCAAACCAGTGTTCCATCAGTGAATTATCTTGTCAACGAGCTTATTTTAAGAATTTTATCTATTATATCAAACAATTATATTTGTTTAATCTGCAAAGATAAATATTCACAATCAGTTTTCTGAATTATGAGGACTAAGTAAAATTCCAAGAATCAAATTTCAAAACATTTCCATTACTTTTCGAAATAGTTAATGACCTTTTCACACATAATTCTGTAAAAATTTACAACTATCACAGTGCCATGAGCTAAAAGGACAGTTTATATGCTTAAGGAGGAAAAAATTAAAGATTTCAATGGTGAAAAAAATGGTTTTCAGAGACATAATGCATCACAAGAAGTAATTAAGACAGATTGCTCGCACTCTGATAAGCATTACTGAAAAAAAATCTCGACCGATGCAGAAATTTCAAAACTTTTCCATGACTTTTCAGTTTTAACAAAAATTTCTGAATAATTTATCATGGCCCTTGAAAAGTATTTTGCAAATTTCTAAATTTTACCAGATTTTTAATGACCGCAGGAACCCTGGCTAAAGGTTATTAATATAGGTGATTTAGTACTGGCAGTTTGGAACAATGTCGTCTGGGACAACCAGATGGTCACTACTCAGGCAGCTTCAAGATGGATTTCAATAATTACATCATGTAAAACAATAACAATCAAACCAATAAGTTGCTCAAAGATGTTTTGTCTCTCTATTGTAAAACAATAAATTAAACGCATACTCCTACGGACCCTTGACCTAATTAATTTACAAACAAAGAATTAATTTTAAATATAAATATTGTCCATAAAAACACTTCATTCAACTACTTACATGACCAACACATCTCGCTTATTATCATTATTTTAAGAATAATAATTAATTATGCTCATGGACAAATACATCATAAACTCAACATGGAATTCCCTATACCATGGTTCAGGTAAAACGTATTGTGTAATATAAAAGCGAGATCTAGTATCACAAATGCATATAAATTTAATATTTAGAGCACAAAGACCCTTAAATTCCATGGGAATATGCCTTTAATACTTCATATGTCTGACAACATGGATTTGGTCTGCTAACCTGTCTTAGAACATTAAAACAAATTATTACGATATCACATTGAATAACATTCTTTTTCTTTTTAAATCAAAATTGACAATAGTTCAATCAATAACATTGATTCATAATTTTTCCTCTGTAAAACAAATGACAAACAGTGACATAAAATATTAAATTAACTTGAATCTAAAACAACAATAATATACATGTAGCTCATAATCTTTGTTTTCTTCTCTTTTTTTTCTTGAAATTTTTGGCCCCAAATTACAAACAATTATTACATAAAACATTTTACTTTTACCTAAATTTACCAGTACATGATGGGAAAAAATAGTTTCTGCAATAATAATCAAAAATGTTAGTGAAGTGTATGATCTGTTACACAGCCCTTAAACTTTGGACAATTTTGGGCTGGATACAAAATTTCTTTTTTATGAAAAAAATAAAATAACCCCTGAAATATATTAAGACTCCACCAACAAAAGAATGCCATACGTTTCGCCCCCATGCCAATTAGCCTCACATTTTACCAGTTCACCACACGTTTTACCAGTTCGCCCCCAACTATTTGTCATTTCGCCCCCTATTTGTATCAGTCAGATATAATCCAAGATATTTTATACATTTTAGTCAGATAATAAAGATGATGTTAATGTTTAAT